>CAKNYM010052648.1:425612-440624 GCA_932195095.1 Andricus curvator
ACACTCGCGCTTCGCGCTCGATATTTGATTTGAAAATCATTTGAACCTTGCGTTCCACGCTCGGTTCTGTGCATTTGATTTTTCTATTTTCAATGCTGTTTTTTACGAATAAAACAAAAACTACGCGTCATATCAAAAAGTGAATAATGAGAAATTTGTAGATCTTTTATGGGTGCACAATTTTGGTGGAATGATCTTTTCTCGTATCTTGCATAGTTTCACAGCAAAATGGAATTTTTGATTATTTTTTTGTGCGATCAAAATTTGAATTTTTTATTTTTCAAAAAATTCAAAAAGTTGTTATGAAAATATTATAGGGCGTTCAAAAAGCAACGTTTTTCTCCTCTTGACTTTTTTTCATATCGTGCGTTTTTCGGCTTAAAATGTACATTTTCGTTTGTTTTTTGGAATTTTGAAAATGCTATAACTCCAGTAATTTTTGTTTTATCACAAAAAGTCATTAGAATATTTTGTTCGTCATTTTGCGTACTACTAATAACCGTACATAGAATTTTTAAATCTTCAAAAAAAGTGGTCTCAAAAATTTTCAAAATGTGCTCACTTTTTGAATTTTCATCCAAAATAGCTGGTTAACGAACTCGTTCTCTATTTTTCGGCCATAAAAAAGTGTGCCAAAGCTCAATCAAATCTGATCATTTTTTCGAAAGTTATCGTGGCTACAGACAGACAGACAGACTGACAGACAGACAGACAGACAGACAGACTACAGACAGACAGACACCTTGGTAAAAACCGTTTTTTCTGGCTCAGGGGGTCTCAAAACGTGGAGATTTGATGAAAACCGACTATGTCAAATTTTACATAAAACCAATACCTTCTCATTAGAATGAGAATGTAAAAAGGGTATTATGCAGGAACTTCATGTTACTTGAATCAGTGACTAGAAATATACTGCATCTAATTTCAAATGATCCTAAAGTCAGATACAAAGATCTAACATGATGAGAATTTGATATTCCAATTCAAACTAAAGAATTTCATTAGTATTTTTTTATCAGTTGCAATATTAAAGAAGAATTTTATAACTAGCCTTTTGATCATTTGCTTGCTATTTTTTAATCAAAAAATGAACAAATGTATTTTTTAAGTGGCGATGAAATTTTTTCAGATGACAGATTGCCATTTTTTGAGGAATTAAATTGCTTTCACATTTCTTTCACTAGTTCCTTCGTTTCTTTAAACTTTTGTCTTCAAAATTGTGTTATGAATTGTTGACAGGTTAGGCTTGGGTATCAACTTTGAAATAGATAAACAAGATGACTGTCATGATTGCATGTTAAATATGACACAATTTAGAGTTCGTACAATTTTTATAATATATTGAAAAAGAATCGCTGTATAAACGAAAAAATGTTTTTAAATAACAGTTTTGAAATACTGTTTCATGAATTTATACACAATGTCCTTCGAAACTGATCGGAAAGGCCTAAAATGTGAATATTCACTTCATGCCAGAAGAGTACCATCTGAATAAAATTTCAACTTGTTAAAAAAGTACAAAATATAGGATAAATGCCTAATACAATTCATCTGATGACATTGCTATCTTTCAAATGAATGCTCCAGCCTTAATTTCGTATATAATACTTTCTCCACTTGTTAATTATTTATCAATTTCATGACTTCAAAAGTTTTTCTATCCACCTCGTACTGGTTTCCCAATACTAATATAAACTTTAAAACTGGTTAGTAGAAAAGAAATGAAGAGACAAAAGCACGGGATAAGTAAACGGAAACATAGGAGTTTCAACGTGGATAAAGTAAATTAATGAATTTGAAGATATTATATAAAATTTTGAGGGTAAATACATAGTAAAGACTTTTAAATTCTTTTTAAACGATTTTCAATTGCAAAGTAGTTGCCATGCTAACTATCTATTATCTCGAGGCTTTCCCTCTCTTTTCATCTCACGTTTCTCACTACTTTAAAGTCAGCAAATTTCCCATGAACAAAGAAGAGATCGTTGGAAGTTGAAGTGCGAACGTCTGCTTATTTTTTGTCTCTCTCAGCACTCTCGCTGCTGTATAGAAGAGTATACCCTGCAATTAAGATGTCACCCTCGGCGAACGTCGACCCGTGTGAGTTGGTCGTCAGGCTCTCATGATAATAACACAGAATACTTGTTCTTTGCATCCCTTTGCATACACTGCAATTATATAACGTGCGAGCTTAAAGCACTTTCGGCTATAAAAGTATTTAGAAATCCCTTGGTGTGAGCAAAAGATGTGTTGTGAATGGCATTTGCCAGAAAGGATGTGCAAAAAGAGGACGAGAGTGTGGAAAAGGGCGGCAATGAAAAAGAAGATAGGAGTCTAGGTTGGAGAGTTTAAAAATTATAAAATCATTTGCATAGTGGCTGGCATGAATTTTATGTTCTCCGTCGGGACAAGGAACTCAGTATGGTGGCTTCTAATATCGCTTTAATTAAACCACTATTCCAAGCTGGAGAGTATTTTCATTTTCGGGTAGAATGAAACTCTGTTTCTATGGTGATTCCTCCTCTATACGTCAAGTTGTATAATTATTAATTGCAATCATCACTAGTTTGCAAACTGCTGATGAGTATATTTCTGCCACTTAGATTCAGTCCTTTACGGTGGATTCTACACAGTAAAAAAAATTATTACATTTTAAAAATGGTTGGTAATATAGGAAATTTCCAAAAAGTAATTATTTCCAGAAAGTCCCTCGATCCCGAAATTGTATCAAAATGATATGCAACGCTTTTATACAGTTGTCGGTTTTTTTATTTGATCCGAAAATTGCGCATCAGAATGATCCGATTCTCAAGATCAGTTGCCTGTCATGAGCCGTCGTGACCGTCTACATTTACATTAGGAAAGTCATTCTTTTTGGTTGAAAATTTAACTATTTTGTTGAAAATTTCTCTTTTTGTTCAATTCGACTGTTTTTTGTTTCAAATGAAAATATTGTATAGCTAAAAAATCAACTATTACATTTTTCGTTGAGAATTTATCTTTTTTGGTTGAAAATTCAACTGCTTGGTCGAAACTTATATTTCTTTGTTAAAAATTAATTTTTTTGTGTGAAAGATTCATCATTTTAGTTAAAAATTCATCTCTTTGGTTTGAAAGTGAACTGCTTTGTTGAATAATTTTTTTTTGTTAGAACCCTAATTTTTTTAACCAAAAATTTTGTATTCCATTTTTGGTTGAAAACTTAAATTTTTTAGTTGAAAATTCGACAGTTTAGTGCATTTTTTTGGTTCAAAATGTAACTTTTCAATTTTTTTTAATTAATTAATTTTTTAACTTTTAAATTCAATTAATTGGTCAAAAGTGGATCTCCTTTGTTCAAAATTAATTTTTTTGGTTGAAGTTTATTTATTTTAGTTTAAATATTCATCTCTTTAAATTAGAATTTAACTATTTTGTTAAAAATAAATTTTATTGTTTCAAGATTTATCTTTTTGGTTAGTAATTGCACTATTTTATTAAAAATTTGCTTTTCGCGTAGAAAATTAATTTTTTCAATTGAAAATTTAACTATTTCAGTTTAAGATTGATCATTTTAGTTGAAAATTCATATTTCTTGGCAGAAGTGTCACCTCTTTGGCTAAAAATTTAATTATGTGATGAAAGTTATTATTATTTTGTTGAAATTTCAACAATTTCGTTAGAAAATCATTCTTTTTGGTTGAAAATGTAACTGTGTTGTTGAAAATTCGTCTTTTTGGGTTGAAAATTTAACTATTTTTGATAGAAAATTTAAATACTTGTTCAAAAGTAAACTCCTTGGTTAAATTTGTTAAAAGATTTATTCTTCTGGTTGAAAATTGATCTTTTTTAGTTGAAAATTTAACTATTTGTTGAAAATTCATGTATATCATTAAAAGTTTAACATTTTTGGTTGGTTATAGGTAGGTCTTGCACAAGTGGGAGTCGAAACTTAGTAAATCTAAAGAAACACTTTTCGAAAGAAAAAAAAAATCATTTTTCGAATTATAGAAATTCATAGTTTAATATAGGAAAATTCAAATATTTCTCCCACCTGAAATTCAAAATTTTGTAAAGCATTCCTTGTCTTACAAATAATATGTCGGTTATGAGTAACCTACGACTTTAAATAAAAAGTATAACAACTGCCATTCGACATATATGAATGAACATGTGTACAAATTAACTTTTGTGCGCAAAAGTAGATCATTTTTATCTGTAATTGATAATGAGAATGATATATGTTAAATTTGTCTAGCAAAATTGATTTGATTTTAGGTAAAATTTAAGACTTAATATTTAAGACTCAATTATGAAGCTCAGGTAAGGAGGACTTAAAGTTAATCCGATTTTGTTTAAATCCAGAAAAATTTTCCTGAATTGAATTGAAAAAAGTCTTAAGGTATGCTTTCAAGATTTTTATTGAAAGGTAAAAGGCTCTGCGCATTAGGCAGTCATTAACTTACTACTACAAAAGATAAAATTCCGAAAACTAAAGATTATACTTTATTGATAACTAAAATGATTTTGAAAGAATCATTATTTAAAAGGTGAAATTTTTTAGGTGTATTTTGGGGAGAGAAGTGACACAATTTTCATTATGGTTAACATCTCCCTCAAATGAAACATTTTCGGTTAGGAATGTTTAACCGCTTAACGTCCGTTTTCTAGTTCGCTTGGCATCTTGGTCGCACTGGAATTCATGAAACCAAGTTAAACTGGCTTGCCATATACACAAACCAGCATTCCTATTTATAAACATAAAGTTTTTCCTCATTAGAATATTTTCAGAGTCCACGAGCTTTAATCTGCATTTTTCAATTATTTTAACTTTTTCATAAAATTTGTAATCATAAGAATAACTTAAATTCTTCGGTATATTTTCATTTACATTCCGTTCTTACTAGGCAATACTTGACTTCTTTTTACCCCAGATGTGGTAAAATTTATTGTGTGTCTGGAATGTATGAATAATAGATTCGGGCATTTCAGCTCCAATGAGTCAAATTTTAATAATTAAAGCATAAAACTATATAATTTCTCTTCTTTTTGTTTCATTTCTTAGTTTATGGTGAAATTTCCAGTCCGAAATAAATTTGTTTCTCGTAAAAAAATATAAACAGTTCAATTGATTTATTTTATAATTTATATTTATTTATTAAATAATTTATTATGTATTTGATAGAGCTAAGTAGATTTTCAATTTCATTTTAAGTAGAGCAATTGAATATATATCTAGTTTTCAAATTCTGAAAGCAAAATACAGTAGTTGACAGTTTGATGTGAAGTGGAATAACCTATTTCGGAAGAGATTGTAGGTGCTCGCGAGAGGTAAAGGGTGGTTATGGGGTTTGCGCGGTAATAGAATCATTTCCGGCCCAATAAATTTCCCTCCGGCAAACTGAAACCATGAGAGTTCAATCTGGCATAACGATGTAACGATTTTTTTTAGAAAACTCGCGATACACGTTTACAATTTACACGTTCTCGATGATACGTGAATTTTTGAACTGAGAATCAAGCGTCATAAACAAATAGTAAAGAACCATAGGGTGGCTACTGACCGAGAAAACCGGGCATTAACCTGGAATTTTCAGCACTGGGAAAAACCCGAGAAATAGGTTGGAATTTTTTTTAACCTGGCATTTCTCAGATTGTTTTTTTTTTGCTTTTGCAATACATATCATCTCGCTCGTCGAAAAAAAATGTTTTTGGAATTGTGTTATGTGTTACCAACCATCTCCTTTAAAATATTGAAGATCATTTTCTAATTAAGATTTTTAATTTAATTTTTCATTCAAAAATAAATGATCCTTTTATACTATATATATTTAAGAATTTAAAATATATGTTGATGGATCTTCCCAATACTAAATTTAATTTTATATTTGAGAACGCAAACTTCCTTTTTAGATCTTTAACGTAGTAATTACATAGGTAACCTAAATTTATATAATCAATTATTAATTATTGGCATAATACAGTTATAATTTATGGATACTCTCAATGTTTCAGAGATAAACTGAAAAACCGCTTTTCGAGAAAAACTGATTTGAAGTTGGAGAGTGACTGTAAGCTCATACGTTATATATTTTGTCTTCAAATATAAAATTTACCCCCTTTCGGTAATTTCAGTGAGATTAAAGTATAATGTTACCAAGTAGAGCACAGATTGAAGTATGATTTCCTATCGAAAATTGAAAATCTTTATTTTTGATCCTGGGTCACAAAAACTTAAATAACTCCTAAACTACGATCGACAAAATGCGCCCTTTTATTTCGGAAGTCACAATTTATAATCATTCTGTAATAAAATCAGTTGCTTTCTTGAGCAGAATTTTCACTATGGTTTAGTAAATCACACACTTCGCACTCTTTTTCCTATTTTTCCCTTTTACACTTTTTAAAAGAATTTATCTTTTCCCCCTGTTTTCAAAAAAATTCCACTTTTTTTCTTTTTTTTTTGCTTAATTGAGAACTGAGTGAATAGAAACCAATGAGACAATTCATCTATTTTTTGGTCTGGATTAAAAATTCATCTTTTGGTAAAAAAGTCATATTTTTTCGTTCCAAGTGAATTCTTTTTCATTGAAAAGTCTATTATTATATTTTTTGTTTACAATTTCTCTCTTTTATTTAAAAATTCTACTATTTGGTTAAAAATTCAATTATTTTGTTGAAAATTCAACTATTTTCGTAAAAATTCTTATTTTTAGGTTGATAGTTAATTCTTTTTATTTGAAGAGTATATTATTATATTTTTGGTTTAGAATTATTCTCTTTTCATGAAAAATTCTACTATTAAATTAAATTAAATTATTTTGTTATAAATTCAATTATTTTGTTAAAATATCATCTTTTTTGGTTGAATCTTAATTATTTTTAATTGAAAAGTCTACTATTATATTTTGGGTTCGCAACTCATCTCTTTTGTTTAAAAATGTTACTATTTGTTTGAAAATTTAATTACTTTGTTGATAATGCAGCTATTTGGTTGAAAATAGAACTGTTTTTGGTTGAAGTTTAATCTTTATTATTTAAAAATTTAACTATTTGATTAAAATTGTAACCATTTGTTTAGAAATTAAACTTTTTTGTTGAAAATGTGTCCTTTTTGCTTGAAATTTCAACGATTTGGTTGTAAATGCAACTGTTTGGTTGAAAATTAATATATTTGGTTTGAACTTTAACAATTTGGTTTAAAATTTATCTTTCTTGGTAAAAATGAACTTTTTTGTTGAAAATTCATCGTTTCGGGTTTAAAAGTCACATGCTGTCTTAAACATTTTACTCTATAGCTTAGTTGAAAATTTGTCTTTTTAGGTTGAAAATTCCACTATTTTGTTGAAAATGCAATATATTTCGATTGAAATTTTAGGAATATGGTACCTACATTAATATCATTTAAAAGAATTTATTCCCCTATTTTCTAAAAAAATCATCGTATTTTTTCTGTTTTGAGAGCATTTTCGTCTGTGAAATCGCCTGTGAATAATAATTATTATAAAAGCTTCAAAGTCAGCCAAGGAAAATGTAATATTTAACCAGGAAACCCGGACAATATCCTGGATTTTTTCAAGTTTGAGTGACCACCCTGAACCAAAAATATAATTTGGCCAGCCTTTAAACCGATTTTCGTACAAAGCGCAACGTTACAGACTATTTTATATGGGAATTATAATTTATCGAAAGTTACTGTGCGAAAACTGATGAAAATTAAGAGAATTTTCAGCACTTTTTGAAGCCGAAATATTTTTTTCAACAATAAATTGTCAAATGAAAATAGATTCAGAAAAGAAGTAACTGATAAAAGAAATTTCGTTTTTTTTTGTAATGGATGACTGAATGATTCGAGATGTGAAGAGTTAGTAGACGTGGATTTTTCTGGGTTTGCCGTCGACAGCATTTTTGCTCGAAGCGATCCATCAAGAGGTGCGCTGACTTCTGAATTCTATTCACGTCTGACAAACGGGGTAAATGAAAATATATTTACGCGCCTGTCGCGCGTTATCGCCCGCCTAGTTCTTTTTTGCTTATCTTCGCTCGAAATTATACACGTATACGCGCCCAGTGCGGATTCAAGTTGGATCTCAGCAAGTTTGCAATTTCGCCTACGTCAGCGACTAGTTAAAACGGATTTCCCGCTTCAGCTGAAAGTGAGAATTTCTCTCCGCATTTTATTTATTTTTTATCAGCTTCCTTATATGCTACCTGAGATCTTGGCTCACTTTACAGTGTCAGAGAAGACTGAATATATACATTTTTTCTAGCTGAAAGTGCAAATTGGTTAAATTATAGCAGTGGGTACATTTCCAGTATCGAGTTTTGTTGGTTAGTGGAGATTAATTAAAATTAATGATGACTTTTTCATTTTAATCTGGAGAAGGATGGTCCTTGAGATTCATTCCACTTTACTTTAAAAGAAACGTCTTATTAATGGATGATGATAATTTACAGTATAAATTAATTTAATCTTGTGTTTCATTTTCTATTCCGGCGTAGTTTTTCTGGTGATGAATTTTGAAGCTTGTTAGAATGAACCTAGAATTCTTTGTAATTCTTTAGAATCCCGCCGACAAAGAAATTACGTTGACGATCAAGTTTACCAGAAGAGAAAATTAAAATCTGGTATATTTTTCAGAAGGAAATACTCGACCTTAATTTGAAGAGTGTTTTTTAATATTTACAGAACAGAATGTGGTATTTTTTTAACTTGTGAAGCTGATGTAGTAAGATAACGCAAAAAGGGGATATGGAACGGACATGGTGGGACATAATTCGATAGTCTGACTGGAACGTACCTTATCTACTGTATCGTGAACCAAACACGTTAGTGGAAGAGGAACATCGTGCTCGGACTTGTGCTTGAATATAAATACAATAATAATCTTAGTTCAACCTAAATTTAATTTTCTTTATCGATTTTTTTTATTTTAATTCGATTTTCTCTTTTGTATTATACTTCTGTTTGAATATACTTTCATACGGGAACCAAAGTATTTTTTTTAATTTAGCACTATGGCCATGGCCACATGGCCAACGGCCATGCCACGCTGAAAAAACCAGTTCTCGTGAGATCACTGAAGTTAAGCAGCGTTGGGCACGGTTAGTACTTGGATGGGTGACCATTCGAGAATACTGTGTGCTGTTGGCATATTATGGGTGTGGTGAGCCCAAACTTGTAGTTATTTATAACTACAAGAAAACTATCCACCTAGAAACATGAACTACGCTACCCTGAAAGGGAAATACACTATGAAAGGAATACACTATCATGAACCAGCGAAAGTTCTCGAAATGGTAAATGCCGGTAGGAGGAATTTCCCGAGTAAAAAAATGAAGTCCCATTGAGATTCCGTTGGGATCCCGGCTAAAATCCTGCTAAAGTACTAGGTGTAAAACAGGTCAGTATTTAAGTACCATGTTTCCTTAAACATTTTCAAAAGTTTAAATAGGGACAAATGAAGTAGAAAAGTTCGATTCTATTTTCTTCGAAATTTGTACAAGTGCTGATGCGATTTATGTCTCAAGAAAGTATTGCTAAAATAGGAATAATGATTTTACTATGAAAATTTTGCAAGCCCCAAATCATTATCCAGACTAAAGTACCAGAAAAGTCCCACTTAATGTTTTTTTTTGCAGAATATTTTTAGGACAAAAGTACCAGCAAAATTTCAGTTAAAAATAATAGCAATAATAAATTTAAAATAATTGAGTCACACTTTTTGTACTTTCATCCTAAAAAAGTTCTGCTAAAAAAAGTAAGTGAGACTTCTTCAGTACTTTTTCCCTTGAAAAGTCCTTTTGAAACGGGACATATTTTGAACTTTTTTGGTACATAAGTCCTGTTTCAGCAGTTCTTTTTTGTGGCATATGTGTAAGTCCTATCAGCACTTGTGAAAATTTTGAAGAAAATAAAATGGAAGTTTTTTAGTACTTTTGTCCCTATGTGGACTTTTAATAGTATATTTTTGCAACATGTGCGTAAAATGCGGTTTTACACACGCGATCACCGCAAGTGGGTAAATCGTACGCACATGTTGCGTACGATATTTTTTGACACAGTGTGCGTAAAAATGCGTTTTTACACACCCATATGAGTGCGTAAAACGTGCATATGAGTGCGTAAAAATAATCCGTTTTACGCACTCATATGGGTGTGTATAAACGCATTTCACGCACACTGTGTCAAAAAAACTTGTAAGGAAAGTTGGTACTTACTTACTGATTTTTCACATGCCCAGTAATTTAGTGTGACTTGAGACGGGATTCCAATGGGACTTTTTTTTACTCGTGTTGCAACTAAAATTCAAAGGATAAAATATGAATGATGTTTAAAAATCTATAATGAAATATAGATTATTATGGAGTAAATAAGCAGTAAACTTTAAATAGAATTTATCTTTTCTAACGATTAAGAAACGTTGTTTAATAAAAATAGAAGATCAGGTAAACCAAAAAGAGAAGTTCGCTCAGGTATTTTATTTTTCGAGATTCTCATTGTTTTACTTTAGCGTCGAGACGCACTTAAGAGCAGATGGCGCTCGCGAAACTTGTGACAAGAAGAAGACTCTTCGTTGCGTCGTAATGACTAAATTTATAATCGAATTAGCTTCTCCTTATGGGGAAAGTTTTAGAAATTTGTCGAAGTGACAGTTCTTGTCATGAAAGGAGCTGACGCTCGTTCATCTTTTCTCTGTTATAGCCATTCTCCATAATTCTTAACGACCCATAATTTGTGATGGTGTTTACTATATAGTCTTTACTATATAATATTTACTATATAGACCGCAAAAAATAATGTTTAAAATTGTTACACATTGTTAAAATTTAACTTAATTTAAGAAAACGTATTATGAAATTCTGAAATGGAGATATTGTTTTTGCTGAATTTGAGTTGAATTCTGAATTTAAGATGAGAACAGTTTTATAGTATAGTTAGTTATTATATTTTCAAAGACATTTCTCTCTCACACACATAAAATCTGTGTTTTTTTTTTAAACACTTTTTTTCCTCTTTAACCAGTTCAATCACTACTGGCATGTCTCGGCGAGTTGTTCGAGCAGCACGTAACACTCGTCCGTGGAAAAATATTACTAACCGAGTTTTATTTCCGGTGTTTCGATACTGGCTCCATGTCAGTATATAACTACAGAACGCATTTATCAGACGAAGAGAAATGATCCCGTCGCATAGAGTGGAGCGGCGTTTTGTCAGCAGTCGTTTCAATCCTCAAAAATGATTCGCTTGAAATTCGTATATATTCCAAATTCGATTAACTCAAGAATTTTAATACGTTATCAAGATTCCCGAAAATTCCCAATTCTATTTATTTTATTCATACCATAATAAAAATGTCCTATCGGGATTCAATTAGAATTCTGAATCAAGTCCAGCTATTGTACCACCATTTTATTTATTTTATTTTTATTTTAAAAGTACAAAGAGGATTTATGCCCTGAAAAAGTACTTTTGAAATAAGACTAAAGTACTAACAAATTTTTAAATGTGCCCTGTTTCAGCAGGACTTTTTTAAGAAGAAAGTACTAAAAACTTCCAAATTCATTCCAGGGTTGCTACAGGTCAGGGAATTCCAGAAAGTCAGGGATAGTCAGGGAATTTAAAACTGGTCAGGGAAAGTCAGGGAATGTCTGGGAATATAAAACTGGTCAGGGAAAGTCAGGTAAAACTTGACAGAGTCAGGGAACTGTCGGTAAACTAAATTTGAAGTTAATTGTATTATTTTGTTGAAAATTAATTTTTTTTAACTTAAATTTTAACTGTTCCATGTTTGGTTGGAGACTTATCGTCTTCAGTAGAAAATTCAACTATTGGGTTGAAAATTCGTCTTTTATTTTAGAATATCGATCTTTTTGGCGATTAATCCATTTATTTGGTTTACAATTTTTCTATGGTTAAAAATGTAGCTATTAGGTTGAAAATTATTAATTAAAAATTACTTTTTTTATTAAAACTCAATTTTTTCAATTGAAAATGTAACTATTCCATCCCTTGTCGAAAACGTATTTTTTTATAGGAATTTCATCTTGTTGGTTAACAATTCATCCATTTGCTTGAGAATTTAACTATTCTGTTGCAAATTCGTTTTTGAGGTTTAAAATTTATGTTTATAACTGAAAATTTAACTATTCTTTTTTTGATTGAAATATTAAGATTTGTTGTTTAAAATTCATAAATTTTGTTGAAAATTGGTCTTTTTTTATAGAAAATAATTCTTTGGGGTTGAAAATTCAACTATTTGAGTAAAAGTTCATTTCTTTGGTTGGAAATTTTAATATTATTTTTTAATTCGCTTTTTTCTTTGTTGAACAAATTTTGTTTCTAACATTGTAACTATTTTATTTTTGGTTGAAAATATATCTTTTTTAGTTTATAATTACTATATTTTGTTCAAAATTTGTCTTTTCCAGTAGAAAATTCATCTTTCAGGTTGAAAATACAACTATTTGGTTGAAAATTAATTTTTTTGGTTGAACATTCATAATTTTAGTTAAAAACTCATTTCTTTGGTTGAAATGTCAACTATTTTGTTAAAAATTCATTTTATTTTTTAGTTCAAACTCAATTTTTATAACTGAATGTGTAACAATTTCATTTTTTTAAATTAATCTTTTTCAGTTGAAAATTGATTTATTTTCTTGAAAAATCGTTTCTTTGGGTTGAAAATTTAACTCATTTGGTAAAAAATTTATATTTTTGGGTTGAAATTTCAACTTTTTCATTAAAAAGTCATATTTTCGGGTTAAAAGATCAACTGTTTTGGAGGAAATCTGTCTTTCTGGCTCGAAAAATTCAACATTTTGGAGGACTTTTTTTCTTTATTGACTGAAAAATCTTACATGGTTGAAAATTCAACTTTTTTGTTAAAAATACCTCTTCTTTGTTTGATAATTATTTTTTTGCGGACAATTCAACGAAATTCTTGAAAATTCGTAATGTTGGTTTAATTCAACTGTTTTTAATTGAAAATTAATTTTTTTGTTTGTGAAAATATCATCACACTTTTTGTTGAGAATCCATTTTTTTGATCGTAGATTCATCACTTTGGTTCAAAGCCTAACTATTTTGTTGAAAATTTATTTTTCTTGGTTAAAAATAATTGTTCCAACTAAAAATGTAATTCTTCCACCTTTGGTTCAAAATTTATCTTGTTGAGTTGAAAGCTCAACTATTTGGTTAAAAGTCATGTATTTTACGTATGACTCGTGTAATTTTTGGATGACCCCTTATAAAATTCCGTGTGACTATTGTCACTAGAAGTATTTATAATAAATTTAGAAACAAACAATTTTTTGCAATAATATTATTGATCTAGGATAAGGTTGTTTTTAAACCTAAAAGAAAAATTTAGAACGGTTAGGGCAAATTAAAAATTGATTAGGGAAAAGTCAGGGTAAGTCAGGCAATTTTGGAATGGGGATTTTGTAGCAACCTTGATATCTCAAAAAAGTTCAAAAATAATCTTATCGAGGAAAACTTTTTGAGACAAAAGTACTTTCTTGGGACATACATCTAAACGGCACTTTTAGAATTTTTTTTTCAAATTGGAACTTTTCTTGTAGGTTTGTCACTATTGATACTTTCGTACAGATTTGTCTCAACTCGGTGCTTCAGTGAGACTTTGATATCTTCTTGGGCTTATTAGCACTTTTTTACACATTTATATTCATTTATTTGAAATATTTCACAACTATTAAAGAAAATCTTCCAATATTTATTGCGTTGTAAACAAGTTAGTTACTGATAGTGCTGTTTCCTTTTTACATTCTCATTCTAATGAGAAGGTATTGGTTTTATGTAAAATTTGACATAGTCGGTTTTCATCAAATCTCCACGTTTTGAGACCCCCTGAGCAAGAAAAAACGATTTTTACGAAGGTGTCTGTCTGTCTGTAGTCTGTCTGTCTGTCTGTAGCCACGATAACTTTCGAAAAAATGATCAGATTTGATTGAGCTTTGGCACACTTTTTTATGGCCGAAAAATAGAGAACGAGTTCGTTAACCAGCTATTTTGGATGAAAATCCAAAAAGTGAGCACATTTTGAAAATTTTTGAGACCACTTTTTTGGAAGATTTGAAAATTCTATGTACAGTTATTAGTAGTACGCAAAATGACGAACAAAATATTCTTATGACTTTTCGTGATAAAAAAAAAATTACTGGAGTTATAGCATTTTCAAAATTCCAAAAAACAAACGAAAATGAGAAAAACGTTGATTCCTGAACACCCTATAATATTTTCATAACAACTTTTTGAATTTTTTGAAAAATAAAAAATTCAAATTTTGATCGCACAAAAAATTAATGAAAAATCAAAAAAGCCATTTTGCTGTAAAACTATGCAAGATACCAGAAAAGATTATCTTACCAAAATTGTGCACCTAGAAAAGATCTACAAATTTCTTATCATTCACTTTTTGATATGACGCGTAGTTTTTGTTTTATTCGTAAAAAACAGCATTGAAAGTAGAAAAATCAAATTTTCAGACGAATATTACCAGCTACGAAAAAATGACCGAAACAAAATTTGTTCATCCAAGGAAGAGGTACAAATTTATTCTGACTCATGTTTCGATAGGATGCGTGGTTTTTGTTTTATTCGTGAAAATAACATTGACAGTAAAAAAAATCAAATTTTTGAAAAAACAATGCAAGGTACGAAAACATATAAATGAACAAAAATTGTGCATTAAAAAAGACTTACACACCCGTAATCAATTTTTGTGGTAAGAATATATTCAAAATGAAAAAATTAACTTTTTTGATAAACGGCACAAGCTAAAATAAAATGTTAACTAATAAA
This sequence comes from Andricus curvator, assembly GCA_932195095.1. NCBI lineage: Eukaryota > Metazoa > Arthropoda > Insecta > Hymenoptera > Cynipidae > Andricus > Andricus curvator. The sequence goes on from CAKNYM010052648.1 coordinate 440,416, forward strand.
ATTTGTCGCTTGAATTATATCATTACTTTTCATTTGAAATCAAATACAAATTTAGTAATTTGTACATGAAGAACATATAATACGAAGCACAAAGTGCGCGCTCAGTGTATTTACCAAATCGCATGCCGTAAGTGCGCTCAAACTTTTTTGTTTCTATCATACGGTTCAAATGATTTTCAAATCAAATATCGAGCGCGAAGCGCGAGTGT
>CAKNYM010052648.1:441024-451630 GCA_932195095.1 Andricus curvator
TATTTGCAAACAAACTTTTTCTTTTCATCGAAGTCGAACACGAAGTTCAAAAATCTAGAGGAGCCTAGCGTAAAACGCGATGCAAATACGCCCGAGCGCGTAGCGCGAGGTGAATACATAATCGAGCGCGAAGCGCGAGATAAATATATGATCGAGCGCGAAGCGCGAGATCCAACAGTCGCGCGCCCTAGGCGCGCTCAAACTTGCGAGCGAAGCGAGCCGCGCGCGAAGCGCGCCATGAGAATGTGCCCGCGAAGTGGGCAGATTTTTTTTCAAAACGTTCAACTCTGAGGTTTAAAATTTATCTGGAGAACCTGGAAGAGGTCTGAAATTTAAAAATAAGAATTCAATTTTTTTTATATCCATTCTTTTTAAATAGATATCAAATGTGGAATGCCTCAGGCCATAGACAATTTCCATTTCCAAGACTCCACATGAGCTAGTGCACCAATTGTCGCTAAATTTCGCATCGGTCGCGGTTAGCTCGGCTTATTAGCAACCTGGATAGTAAGGGTTGAAAATGGGACGTAGAGTGGTAATAGGAGAGTCGGTTCTCATCTGAAACAGGAAACGATATCGAACCCAACCAAGAAACGAGAACCCACACTGAACTCGGTCGACAAACGATAATTGGAATAAATTCAACCAACCTTGACAATGACTTTGCATACACCCCTTTTCCTATTTTCTCATCTCTTCACTTCCAACTCATCCTTTTATATTTCACCCCAAACTTAAAAGGCTGTAAGCTGCGGTTTGATTTCCGTCGGAACTTTTTAAGCTCATCATCGACCACCGCTTAATACCGTTTCCGGTGCTTGACAGAAACCCGGAAAAAAACGGAGTAAAAAACTTTACGGCTCGCTTGGAATGCACCCACGTTCCATGCGATTTTCGTGGGTTGCGAAATTTGCGGATAAAAAGTCAAGCGAGAGCTTCAACTTTGACTTCACTCGAGGCAGATTTCACATTTGCATGACTTAACAGTCGGATTCAGCGGATTGTCACTAAACCAATCAATTGCACGGAAAACGCGATTAAGGACATTTTGTGAAGGGAGAAGAAATTTTTCCTTGCTCGAGTGATATTTTCGCGTGAATGACGGAACTATTCGATTAGGGAGAAAACGCTTTATTTAATCAAAGATCTTTTCATTTTTAAACATTTCATTTCTTTAATTATATTCAACTATAAAAATGAAAAAAATTTCTAGAATCACCGCAATTTTTTAAGATTACCCACCACAAAAAAAATTATTTTCGTTTTCCTTCTTTATTTCTATGAATGATTTAAATTTTCAGTCCACAAAATACTACCTCTCCCCTTAACTCTCGAGAAAAGGATAAATAGAATGTTAAGTTTTTAAATGATAGGAGGCTTGTTATCGTAACTGGAAATATGGACGTGAATTTTGATAACAATTTAATAGTAATAAATTGATAGCATTTAGATGTTTTCCATAATAACTCATGTACGAAACTGAATATAATGCTGTAATTTATAAATCATTATTATAACGCAACATATATTAGTACAATGTAAGCTATAATAACTAATTTAATATTTGAAACTAAGTTTTTTAAACAGAGTTTCGGTTAGACTGGTTTTAATATCATAGAAATCTTTTCAGAGGCCAAATACCAGTATTTTTTATTTTAGATTCAGCAGAGGTCTCTGTTATAGAATCGTTGTTAAGAAGTGAATCTACTATATTAAAATCAATTTTATTATGAGAAATTAATTAAAAACCGCGAGAAATTAAGTTCTAAAAAATACACTGCGAACTGGATTGGAAAACTGCGATAGCTCAATTGGTAGAGCACCTCACATGTAATGAGTTGGTTGCTGGTTCAAATCCAGTTCGCAGTAAATTTTTCAGAACTTAATTTGTCGCATTTTTAATTAACTTCGCATAATAAAAATTGATTTTAATATAGTAGATTCTCTACATATCAACGATTCCATGATAGAGACCTCTGTTGAATCTAACATCAAAAATACTGGTATTTGGCCTCTAAAAGATTTCTATCTCTAATAACTAGTGTTCATAATCTAATTGTGATTGTGCATATTTTGATTAATTATACCCACATATAAATATATATTCAAAATTTGCTGCATATTTATTTATAAAAGTATTAGGTATGTGATTTGATTATAAAAACATTGTTTTTTTTTTAATAATTTAAAAGTAATATTATTTGCGCACTGTCTATGGTTACGGAATTTTCTGTAACGATAACCCTTTTTCCAGCTCGTTCAAGGCTAACGTTACGTAAAATTCCGCAACCATAGACAGTGCTATTATTCGCATAAAAACCACTGCTGCTAAAAATATAAAGTATTCAGGAACACAGTACGATGCAATTATCAAAGAATAACAAAGTCATTAGACTAAATATTTCTTAATGAAAAATTATCAAATCATTAAACCGTGCTTACAATTAGTCTGCTAAGTAATGAAAAAAGTGCTTCAAGCATTATCAGCTTTTAAAATTTTTAAATGAAATCCGAGTCATAAGTTCAACTTCGGTGCGGTATAAAAGCTATTTACAAATTCTACTTTGCCTTCTGTATCAAATAATAATTAAAATTTCGAAAAAAAAATTCTATTTTAACAACTATAAATATCCACCATTACGTTTTTAGGAAACTTTGAGGATTACGAAGATTTCCTGAAATACGGTATAGATTAACGTGTATCGCGATATATTTTGGTAAAGGGCAAGGTCTAGAAATTAATGTACCCGAATGGAACGTGAACACGAATCCTCATTATCTGAAAATAGTACAATTAGGGTGTATTGACGGCTACTTTGTCCTCCGCACGGTCAGATCGCAAATGTGTTATTTTGTGGCCACATATGTACAATTCTATGGAATTATATAGTGAACGCCCAATTGGTGATGTATCTTTGTAACATGGATTTGTTGAATCACATGGATAGTTAGAAACCTATTTCTCCCAGTCAGCAAAACGATAGGAGAAATTCGAATTGGTAACGTTGCACGATTAGACCTTTGTTATGAAAGTTTGATCCAGATCTTGATTTTCAATTGTAAAGTTATTTTGTAATTACTGGGTTGCTACAGATTATGGAATATTTTAAAAACCTGATAACGACCTGGATTTGTTTAATGGTCCAGGAAAACCTGCAATTGGGTAAACATAAGATTTAAAATAACGAGGCGATCTCAGGTCAAGCTTTAAAGTTGTAAATTTCAAATTTAAACTTTCAAAATTGTATTTTGAAATTTAAATCTTTAAAACTAGTACGAATTTAATTTGAGAGCCTTAAATTTTTAACAGCCTTAAAATTGAAAAGAGTTCAAATTTAATAATTTGACTTTTAAAATTTATGGAAGATTTGAAATATTTCAAATTGTACCATTTTTAATATACATAGTGTATCCTCCAAGATTCCACAATTTTATTTTAAATTCAAGTCCATAATAATGGGACGTTTAAAATTAAAAGTGTTCTAAATCTAATTACTTCAAATTAAATTATTAAAATTTGAGCAATTTCAAACTTAAAATCATAGAGTCTAAAATGGCAAGTATTTAAAATTAAACCATTTTTAATTAAAAGCTGTAAATCGATCAAAATTGAATAACTTTTGAATATATAATAGAAAAATTAAAATTTAACTAATTAGTTAAAAATAAAGTTATTTCTCTTATAGTTGTCGATCAAAATTTAAAATTTAACAATTATTTATTAAGGCATTAAAAATTATATAACTTAAAATTCTAATCGTTAACAATTGTTCAATAGTCAATCATTTCAGAGCACACCTTCAAAATTGGTAAATTTATAATTGCAAACACTTAAACAATTCTTACTTAAATCCTTTATCTTCAAAAATAACAAAAATTTCAAATTTAAAGTTTACAAAAGGTACCATTATACAATTTAGAAAGGATGGACCACAAAAGTTTTTGTTTGGAAAATAGTTTAAATTACGAATACTTCAAAATTGAAAAAACTTTAAATAGGCATGTTTGAATTTGTAAAGGGAATCAAAGTTAAAATTAAATACTGGAAGAAAAAATTCTCATTTTAAAATTTAGAAAATTCAGTTTATCGAAAACTAAAACATAAATAGTATCCCAGCTTCAAAACTTTTTATTAGACAAATTTTTTGAAATTCAGCGACATTATTTAACTATACCTCTGGAAATAATTAACACTTTGTAAGTTCTTGGATTCATTTTAAAGGTAATTTTTCATAGTATTTAAAAAAATGTTAAGGTATTTATGTAATTCTTTCCCTAGATTCTGTCCTGAGGTCAAACTTGGTGCACAAAATTCGCAAAATTTCAAAAATGTGTAAATAATTAAAAATTTTGTTTGAAAATCATTATTTATCATATTTCAATAAATTTTTTAGTAATATTTATACAACTATTATTGTTTCGTATTTGTTTAAATCATGTGGTGAGTGCAATCATTTTTTTGAAATTTTAGGGAAAAATTCTAAAATTGAAGGTCGTGTATTGAGCTCCGTCAAATTTTACTGTATTTGAAGTTTCTAGTCCGGCAAATTTTTGTGTCAATAAGGAACTTTCTGTTCCGATTATATTTTTTGCTACTTTGGAAAAATAGTACAATATTTTACTATTTTATCATAAAATGAGGAATATTAAGGTATAAATACACACAAAGTGTCATATAATCAAGAACATTACACATTAAAAACACACTAAAGAATTGCTCATCACTTCACTATTCCTATAATAATACACTTTATCACCAATTTGCGAATATTGCCTAGCAGATGGCAGCACTTCAGATTCGAATCACGGATCCTCACGATCACTCTTCTGTGACCAATCACTAATACGCGTATTTTTTAAAGGGAGACTTGGAAAAGGGGTTCAAGATGTGACAGATACCTCTTCTGCGACCAGTCACTAAAATGCCGTAATACAAAATTAAAATACGGCAAAAAATGCCGTATTTGAATACACCACTACGTAAATTGAATCTTTCCCTTCAACTTGGGCTTATTAGACGTAGAATATTATTACCTTTCGTGGTGATATGAGTAATTTTTTATCTTAATGTTATAAAAATTAAAGCAATTTATCATCAGCTAAAAAAATACGTATGTAGATAATTTCCGCTGGTAGTGTAGTGTAGCATAGTAAATAAACTTTTGGACTGTGCATATACCTGTATAAAGTTTTTGAGAATGATTTAAAGTTTAATGTATTCGTAAATGCATGTGTATGTAATTTTCAAATATGTTCGCGATAGAAAGAGAGAATAAGTGAATTCTAAATTGAACTTTTCCTTCAACCGGAAAACTACCTGGGACTAGGAGAATTGTGTGCTGTGGAGAAAGTACGTTTAGAGTCTGAAACTATGAGTTCCTTTGGGTGCCAGAGACTTCTCACTAAATACAAGAAATTCAATTTGGCTTCAGTCTCAAATTAAATGAAGCCACGATGCACCTTCAACAGAGGAGACTACCGTCTATATGCCTCTGCATGTGTATGCCAAAATGTCCCTTGAGATTGTTGCTCATGACTGAATCGAGTTCTACCAGCATATAGAAAACTGAATATTGTTTTCTTTTTTTTTATAAATATTTCTTCAAATTGTGAAATATTCCATTTCTTCAACGCAGAACTGGGTGGCCACTGACCCCTGATCTTAAGTTTTCCTGCTCTTATACCCGATGGTGTTTGATAAGAACTTTTCAGATTGGTATCAGCTGACTGAGAAAGTGTAGTCTCAACGCTGAAATTCTGTTTCGAATTAATTCATAATAGCTAGTTTTAATCAATTGTGGTATCTTTAAGAAATTTTCAAGCAAACTAGTTAATATTTCGTGGATCAGATAGATCTGAATTATTTAAAATATCAGGAAGAAGTTTTCAGATACTGACCGGAAAAACAGGTAATTAGCCTTGAATTTTGAGCACTGGGAAACAGGCGGGAACTTTTTTGAAAACCGTAAATTTTAAGATTTGTGTTTTGTTATCATATAGGTAAGTTAAATTTATGTAATTGATTACTAATAATTGGCATAACAATATTATAATTTAGGTATACTATAAGTGTTTCGTAAATAAATTTAAACCCCGCCTTTGGAGAAAAACTGATTTGAAGTTTGAGAGTGCCATAACCTCACGTGTTATATATCTTGTTTTCAAATACAAGGTTTACCCACTTACGGTCTTCTTCCCCCTGTTTTCAAAAAAATACCGCTTTTCTCGCTTTTGCGTGTAAATGCGAAGTAAAGTAATAGAATCCAATAAGAAAATCCATCTATTTGAAAATTTAATTATTTTGTTGAAAATTCAACTATTTTGTTGGAAAGTCATCTTTTTTGGTTAAAAGTTCTTTTTTGGTTGAAAATTAATTTATTTTGTTGTAGATTTCATTATTTTTTTAAAAATTCAAGTATTTTGTTTAAAAGTCATCTTTTTTGGTGGAAAATTCACCCGTTTTGTTCAAAATTCATCTATTTTATCACAAAATCAATTATTTTGTTAAAAAATCATTTTTTTTACCAAAAGTTAATTATTTTTTAATTGAAAAGTCTACTATTATATTTTTGGTTCAGAATTCATCTCTTTTGGTTCAAAATTTTACTATTTGTTCGAAAATTTAATTATTTCATTGAAAATTCCACCAGTTTCTTAAAACGTCATCTTTTTGGGTCAAAAATTCAACTGTTCTGTTCAACATTCTTTCTTTTGGATAGAAAATTCATTCTTTTGGATAGCAAATACATCTTTTAATAGAAAATTCATATTTTTTGGTTGAAAATTGATGTTTTAAGGTGGAAAGTTAATGTTTTTAATAGAAAATTCTACTATCTTATTTTTGGTCCAGAATTTATCTTTTTTGTGGAAATTCAACTGTTTTGTTGAACATTTATCTTTTTGAGTAGATACTCCGCCCTTTTTGATTGAAAATTCAGCTTCTGGTAGAAAATTCATCTTTTTTGGTTGAAAATTGAATCTTTCATGGTTGAAAGGTAATTATTTTTAATTAAAAAGTCTACTATCATGTTTTTAGTCGAGAATTCACCTCTTTTGGTTGAAAATTCTGTTAGTTCAACATTGAATTATTTTGTTGAAAATTTAACTATTTTCTTAAAAAGTCATTTTTTGGTGGAAAATTCAATTGTTTTATTGAACATTCGTCTTTTTGGATAGAAAGTTCATCCTTTTGAATTGAAAATTCATCTTTTGGTAGAAAAGTCATCTTTTTTGGTTGAAAATGCATCTTTCTTGGTTGAAAATTTAGCTGTCTTTGAAAATAATAAAGCAATTAGTATCGAATAATTATTATCATGAATGCTTAACAGTCAACCAGGAAAAATTTAATTTTATACCATCAACCGGGGCTCAGAATAGTTCTTTGAGACAAAAAATGATTCACGAACTTAACTTGTACCCGGAAAGTCACTTCCAAGGATCAACGATTCACGAATTGGTTTGAGGCTAGAAGTCTGATACCCCAATTGAGATTTCGTCAGGTGCACCCGAAAGGGCGGTTGAATCGACTGGAGAGTTCAGCAATTGGCGTCATATGTAAAAAAGAATTCGTAGTGGAGCTATGGTAAATATTTACGCTATTCACCGAGAGTTCTCTATAAATCTTTTCGATGTACTTCCTGTCTTCGAATAAACGTTCTAAATTTATCTTACGTGCTTGAAAGTACCTTGAATCTCCGCAATTCAAGAAAATGAGAAATTAAATCAGAATCTTTGAACTCTTCGAAGAATTGAAAACATCATGAATTGAAAACAGCATGGTGCTGTGACGAGATCCACTCGGATGAATAATTGAACAATTGTTATAAATTTCTTTCTTCAAAGTCTTTAATTTAGTACAAATTCGATAATGTAGAAGTTATTGAGACATGAACAGAGCCTTTGCTTTGTAATTAATTGAAACTTCATCAAAAGTTTGTTGGTTTAGGCCATGAACAAGAATAAATATTTCAAACTCTTGGAAATTGAATTTAGAAGTGCTAATTTTGTAAAAGTTTTTCCTACCCATCTCATTCGATGTGCGACAGTTAAAAAAACTGGCTCGTTTCACGAAGAGACTCTTGAATCAGAATTACTTGTTGTCGAATGAAAAAAGTTTAACGATCCAATTGAAGTAGCCTTAGGCTCATCGAAGTTTTCTCACTATGGGACATTACTCCTAAATTTCTGAGAAAAGTTTTCGATGGATTTTTCCTATAAATGAATGAAAGATAAAAAGAGCCAACCACGGTCTTTCACTTTCATTTCTTTTTTTTTCATCGCATACCAGCCACAATAGAGGCAATTTCTTTTCCTCCACTCTTCTTTCGCATAATTCCGCTTTATTAAAATTAGCCCTTCCATTGAAGAGATAACACAATTAACCTAAATTGGACATATCAGTGTGAATTTTATCATCTCTTCCTAAGTTTTCCTGCTTTTATACCGGATGGAGTTTGATAAGAAGTTTTCAGATTGTTATCAGCTGACCGAGAAAGTGTATTCTCAACGCTGAAGTTCTGTTTCGAATTAATTCATAATAACTAGTTTTAATCAATTGTGGGATCTTTAAGAAACTTTCAAGCAAACTAGTTAATATTTCATGGCTCAGATACATCTGAATTATTTAAAATATCAGGAAGAAGTTGTCAGATACAGAATTTAGGAAGTTTATAATAAAATACATCGCCTGTCGTACAAACTTTATAAACAGATTAAAGTGTAATTATTACTGTAACTAACAATATCTTCAATTAAAATTAACTTTATTTCATTTTAAAAGTGTTCAGTATTCACTAAGGTAAAGGCGTTATTTACTCAATTATTGAATAACATAATAGTATAAAGTTTAATTAATGACACATAAAATACCATCTACAAGGGGGAACGCATGTAATTCGATAAATAAATCAGAAATATTAATTACAGAGTTATAATCTGAAAAAGTATAAAAAGGCTTTTCTTCCGGTTTTCTTTATTTAAATAAGGGAACTATTATTAATGCTCTAATTTACAAGCTTATAAAATCTTGGAAATAATGAATATTTGAAACATAATAAGAGGTCGTTAAAAAGCTATGCCACGATATTCCGAACACTTTTTCCAGCCATCACCTTTTTCGTCACAGATCATCACACGAAGCTTGACCCCCCCCCCCACACACACACCTGAGGATGACGTTATAACTACGACACCCCCCCCCTCTTTCTTAGGTCAACATTTTTTCTTTTATTTCATTTTATAAACGCCTAAAATAAAACGTAAAACATATACACAGTAGTTTATTGTGCACCACTGCAGCGAACTAGTCTTTTTACGGTCGAGCTTGAGTTTTTGCAAACACGCAAGACCTTAAAAAGAATGATTTCCGAGTTTTCTCATGATATCACGTCTCAGGTTTGAGGTTAGTTTAAAGGGACAAGTACCGCACAGAACAGTGCGCGTGATTAGAAGTAACGAACGCCCATTTCTCGCGGACAATAAAGTGCACTTTTTCGGCCTAGGCCAGTTAAGTACCCCACCACCAACACTGGACCCAGTTACACCGGCGAGCCTACAGTAAGCCTGCCTAGAATAAGCTAGCTTAAATAAGAGTGATTCGATTCGCGTCGGCGCAGAAGCCGCAGGGAGTCCACGTGTGCAACAGAGAGCCACAGCCGAAAACGCTTTTGCGACGACGCGAAACTGAGCCACTCCTGTATTTAAGCTAGCTTATTCTAGGTAGGCTTATTGTATGCTCGCCGCCCGTGTTGAAAAATTTCGGGGCGCTGGCCGGGCGCTGGACAGACCATCTTGTGTCTGTTCAGACGCTGGACAGACGGTCTAATAGCGCCGCTGGCCAGAAGTGTAACGCCCTAACCATGAGATGGTCTAGATTAGACGGCGCTACCAGCCGCTGATCAGCTCGTCCAGACTAGACTAGCTAATCAGCCGCTGGCCAGACGTGCAATGCGTTTACCACGCGATGGTCTAGATTAGACCATAGAAAAAGAGGAGGGAAAAAAGTATGAGAATGACAGAAATAGTCTCTAATTATACTATATTGCCGAAAAAAGTGTACAAAAAAACATAATAAGAATTTGGTTCATTTTAGTTCTCTTATTCGAGTACACTCTTCCTTGTCCATCCTTCCTTGTCCATCCGGGCTCTTTTGAGAGCACGATGCTTTCGCACTCTTAATCCAATTGCAAATCGAGCCCGTCGTTTTTTCAACTCATCATTGTCCATCTCAAAACTTGTTGAAAATCTTGCTAGAAATAAATTCAGTACGATGTAAAGACATAGATATATATCTGGCGCTCTGGTCTTTTGTAGGTTAGGTTGCAGTTTGACAAAAAATCAATTTACCTTATCTGATAACTGTATATTATATTGCTCGACAATTACCGAAAAACAATGTGTATACAAACCTAGATACGTTGTCAATGACGTCAACAGAAAACGATCCTGCACACTTTACTTCGAAGTTTTTCCAATCATGTCCGTCTGCTGAGGATCACACCAGACCGTCACGACAGCACTTAGATATTTCCAATCCAGACCGTCTGAGAGGGGACAAGCCAGACCGTTTCGACGACACTTTGAAAATTTTTCAATCGAGTCCGTCTGA
>CAKNYM010052648.1:451640-492778 GCA_932195095.1 Andricus curvator
GACCGTCTTAAGTAGACGGTCTAGATTCGGACTAGCCAGCCGATCTCCCTACTTAAGACTGCCACGAAATTTTTCCACACGGGCGGTGTAACTGGCTCCATCTACTTTGCTGCTCCAAAAACCGCCAAGAAAGTGAGAAAAACATACTGGTAATAAATAAAATAATTTAACAGACTTCACAGCTCAAATATGCTCGCAAAACAGGAGAAATAGGGTGATTTTTCACGAAAATAGAGGAATAATAGGGTAATAAATTCTTTTCTTTAATACCCGCGCGGAAAATGCGATTTTGGGACCCTGGCGCGAAACAGTAAAAGTGATCGATTCCACGACCGATGATGAGTCCGTGTGATAAAACTTACTTTCCCACGCTAGTGACGGAAAAGTTTGGAAATATTAGACTTTTAACCTCAATGCCAGGACTGGACTTGGACGGAACAATAGACCCCCCCAACGATCGAGCCAAGGAGCTGGATGTGAACCATGGAGTACCTTTAAGCCCATATTTTCTTGATTGCATCAATCGATCGTGGAACGGATCACTTTAGCTGTTTAGCGTTAGGCCTCGAAATCGCATTCCCCTGCGCCTTATGTAAAGAAAAATAAATAAATGTTAACCAAGTGGGGGACTCGATTAACAATGCACTATAGTGTTTATATTATATTTTATATTATTATGTTTATATTATAATAAATAAAATTCATGTATAGGTACCATATTTGAATCCATATGAAATGCTTAAGATTTCGAATGTTTTAGAAAACAGTTGAATTTTAAACCTGGAAAGAAGAACAACTTTCAAACAAGAAAGATGAATGTTCAAACAAATAGTCGAATTTTCAACAAATAACTAAATTAATTTAAGACCAAATAGTTGCAATTTCTAGCACAGACGAATTTGCAAGAAAATAGTTGAATTTTAAACCGTTAAGTCGAATTTTCAACGTACAAAAATAAATTTTCAAACAAAAAAAATTAAGCTTAAACAATAAACAGTTGTATTTTCAACCGAATATTTCAATCTTCAAGCCATATAGACGAATTTTGTAGAAGATGGTTGAATTTTTAAGCCAAGAAGACAAATTTTCAACAAAGTAGATGAATTTTTAACTAAAATGATGAATTAGCACGCCAAAAAGAAGAATTTTGTATAAAACAGTATGCATTTTCAACAAAAAGTTAATTTTCAACCAAACAGTTGATTTTCAACCCAGTAATTGAATTTTCTACCAAAATTATAGAATTTTAAACTCAAAAAGACGATTGTACAGTTAAAGATTTTAATAGTTGAATTTCCAACTAAAGACAATCAATACTCAACTAAAAATAAGAAATAAATTTTAAACAGAAAATATAATAGTAGACTTTTCAATTAACATGAATTAACTTTCAACAAAAAAAGTTACATTTTCTTATTGGGTTCTATTAATTTAGTTCGCATTTAAGCAAAAAACGAGAAAAGGGGAAGTTTCTTGAAAATTGGTGAACAAGATTAATTCTTTAAAAAAAAGGGTAAAGAGGGGAATAGGAGAAAGAGTGTAAAGTCTGTATTTAGATGCTTTACTTGTTACACAAAAATCTGTCTTCACCTACGTCACAAATCTTAACAAACCTTGTTAAGCCTCCCGTCACCTCTCTGGTAATGTGTCATAGTCTTAAACGGCCCATAATCGTTAGATAAAATCATGAAGTTTAATTTTGATGTAACCTATCCAACCTAAAACGTGCTCTCGCAATCCATAATTTACTTATATAAAAAAACGTTTGATTCTTCCCAATCATTGTAATAACATTCGGATGCAAAAAACAAATAAAAAACTAACTAAATTTGTATTTCATCTAAAAATAAAGAATTTTTAGTGTTTGTAGTTTAGAGTAACTACATTATTAAAACTTGGTGCACCCTCGGTAATAATTGGTGAATTTTCCCTGTACATGCAATCAGTTAAAAATTGAAATATTTCAGTTCTGTCAGAGAAAGTAAATATTAATTCTTCTGTTATTTACTTTTTTGAAATATCAATCATTTGCCCGTACATATTTCTATCAATTGCAGTGATCGATCTTCTTTGCGAATTTTTTCTACCTTCATGTCCTACATGAGAAAAATATCCGGGAATTACGTGAAAATTAAAAATTGTGCCATTTTCATCGTTCATCTCCTGTCAGCCATTTCACGTATAAGCTCTTAATAATCTTCTACATGGATAGAAGTGTATTTATTCTTGTAAAAAAATTTCTTTCCGCCAGTATATTGAATGCATAAAATATCCGATTCATCATGCGAGTCTAAAACCGTTGCTGCAATACAAAAAATTGCGAGCTTTGATCAAATTCCTCACAAATTGTAATTACTTTACACCGAAGTTTGCACATTGAAATATTGGGAACTTTAATATAAAATATGAAATTCAATATTTCTCCTGTGCTCTTTTCAGAAAAAATTGTATTGAAACATAACATTCAATATTTATAACTAGTTGTACGTCAGAAATAATAATTTATCAGGGTTGGTACAAAATCCCAATTTTGAAATTCCCTGTCGTTCCCTGACTTTTACGTTCCCAAGATTCAATTTTTCCTTTCCATTCTAAATTTTTCTTTTAGTTATAAAAACAACCTTACGTCTATTTTTATTTGTAAATTTATTTGAAGCACTTTTAGTGACAACAGTAATCCAGAATTTTATAAGGAGTCATCCACAAATTAAGTAACATATATACATAAAATACATTAATTTCCAACCAAATAGTTAAATTTTTAACTAAAAAAGATAAATTTTGAACCAAAAATGAAAGAATTAAATAGATAAATTTTGAACCAAAAATGCAAGAATTAAATTTTCTGTTAACACAATTCACTTTCAACCAAGAAAAAAGCAATTTTCAACCAAATAGTTCAGTTTTCGACCAAAGTAATGAATCTCCGATAAAAAAAATGAATTCTTAACCAAAAATGTGATAGTTTATATTTCTACCAAAAAATATTTTTACTTTAAATCGAAAATAGTTCAATTGAACCAATAAATACGAATTTTTAACAAATTATCTCCTTACTATCATCCACAAATTACGTAAGACCTACGTAAGTTTAAACATAAAATGGTAGAATTAAATTTACAGTTAAGACAATTAATTATTAAGCAAAAAGTTAAGATGTTTTCAATAAATTATTCAAGTTTTCAACCAATGAGATGAATCTTCGATAACAAATGAATTTTGAAAGGAAAGTGTGATAGTTGATATTTCCATTATAAAATATTTCAATTTTCAATGAAAAACAGTTTGATGAAACCAAAAGATACGTATTTTTAACAAATTAGTTGAATCCATAATTAAAACAGACTAATTTTCAAAATAAAAAGAGGAATTTTGAACAAATTTTCGAATTTTCAACCAAAAGAGATTCGTCAGTCATTAAAGAAAGAATAATTCATTGTAATAATTGAATTTTCAACAACAAAAAAAAGATTTTTCAACTAAATAAAAGAATTTTCAACTAAAAAAGTTCAATTTTTAAGCAAAAATGCATTAGTTACATTTTCAGTTTAAGACAAAAAATTATTTTCTAACTAAAAACAAATTTCAACCAAAGGAATACATTTTAACAATGATGATGAAGTTTCAACTAAGGAGATTAACTTTTTACCAAAAAAATTAATTTGCGACAAAATGGTTGAATTTTTACCCGAGACAAATAAATGTTCAGCTTGAAGAAAACAGTTAAATTTCCAGTAAATAACTAATTTTCAACCGAATGTATTAATTTTTCAACGAAATAGTTAATTTTTAACGAAACAGATGAGCTCCTAATCAGGAAGATGAAATTTCTTTCAAAAAATATAATATTTCGACGAAAATGAGAAAGTACATTTTCAGGTTAAGAAATTGATTTTCAACGAAAGAAATCAATTTTTAACCAAGTATTTGAATTTTTAGTAGAATTTTTGATTTAATAGTTAACTGTTTAATCAACGAAATGAATTTACAACTAGGAAGATGAATTAATTACCAAGAAGATTACTATTTAACAACACAAGACGAATTTTTAGCGAAGTACATTAATTTTCGGCTTTCAACTAAGTAGTTGAATTTTCAACCAGAATAGATGAATTTTCTACAGAAAATGTAGTGGCTGATATTTCAATAAGACGAATTTTCAATAAAATATTTGGATCTTCCACCAAAGCAGATTAATTGTCAACCATTTTTGTGATTTGGAACCCAAAAAGATGCAATTTTTACCAAAATAGATGCATTCACAACCCAAAAAGACGAATTTTCAACCAAAGAGAATGACTTCTCAAACAAAATTTTTGAATTTTTAACAAAATAATAAAATTAACCCTAACTTCAGTTTATCGAAAAAGCTCTGCCTCGGTCATGTTTTCCCTGACTTTCACTGACCATTTTTAAATTCCCTGACTTTTCCTGATTTCCTGACCGCCAGCCACAGTGTTTATATTCATTATATAAATCTTTTCTTTATCGCAGAAAAAACGTGGAAATTATTATCCTTATGAAAATGACAAAGGATCGATAGCCATTAGTGAGCTTTGAGGTATTTGCGAAACTTGGACCATTAGCGTTTCCCGTAACTTAAGCTGACCAGCCAAGCTTTGTAGTGTGGAGAATGAAAAGCCCACGGAAATCTCCTTTTGGTTTTCATTCGACTGCATTGTTACAAGTAAATCCGACTGGAAACTATTGCTGAGCTTAATTGAGCATCTATAGAACGGCAAAGCTCTTGCAAACCAATAAAGGCACTTCATATATTTCCAAATATTTCAAATTATTTCTTTAAGCTTCTGCTTTAGAATTCAAAGTCTAAAGCGCATAAACTAAAACAATATAAATGACATGTTTCAAAACTTAACCATTATGAATTATGTAATTTCTCATTGTTCAATTGAACACATGACAATGACAACTTCATATGATCCTTATTCAGTTGTCATACTTATATCTTCAATTTTAAATCAAATTTCCAATTAAAGCCTTAAAATTGATTTAAAAGTGAATTCGATATTCAAAGCTGAAAATCTAACATTTATAAATTGAGAAACTGTTTAATTATACATTTTTAACTTTTTAATTATCAGTTTAAAAGGACAAGGGAACAAATTTAAATTTGAAGTATTTAGAATTCTTTATTATTGAAATTTTCCAACTTAAAGAATTTTATATTAACGATTTTAGCATACAGCAGAAAGATACATATTAAAATTTTAAATTATAGAGGGAGTAAACATAAAAAACATATACATTTCAAAAAATACATCACAAATTAATTCACAATTTCCTTAAAAGGAAACAAGATTGTCTTGGCAAAAGAGTATTTTCGGAAGCACCCAAATAATAAGAATCTTGGCAAGAGTTCCCGGCTCGATTTCAGCCAAGAATATGACAAAAACATAAAAATGGTGAGTACAGTAAAATTAATTTGAAACAAGATAGTAACAAAAGAGAATCTTTTTTTCATAATAAATACTTGCAGAATAAAAATGTATAAATATTAATGAAGCATAATGAGCGGAGAGAATAGGATTTTATTATTTTTATTGTTAATCAAGCAGTCATATCACAAAGTCATAACAAAAAAATATCAGGACTTGAAAGTGCCTGTGTTGCCACTAATATGCGGAATTTTCAAATGGGGCTTGGCATTCACTGTGCTACTACTTACGCTGCATCTCATTTAACTTTTCACGCCTTAATGAGCAATTTGGGCGTAATAAAAAGTTGCAACGATCTTTCGCCAGCCAGCTGAAAGCAAAAATGTGTACACGTCTGGCAATCTAATTCTAACTTGGAATGCCTCTCTCGTCTCATGTATACTATCCAGCCTTTCAAGTCTCGAGGAGGATCAATACGATTCGCGAAAAAAACAAAATTTGCTGGCAGTTCTTCAAAATTAGCTCCGGAAGATCCTTCAACAAAAACTTGTCTTTAAATTGTCTTTAGACTTTTTTTTGTCTTTCTTCAAAACTTTTTCTCATGGCTTCTACAGTCTGGAATGTTTATTATTATATCTTTATTATTATATATACTTATTCATTTATTTATAAAAAAATATTATTCTAAAGCTCTAAGCCATAGCAGAAATGTGTTGATCCATTACAACAGCCTAAACTCCTTCTTTTACGAAACACTTTCATTGACTCAAAAGTTCTTTAACTTTAAGGTATATGATGAAGTAAAACAATTGGTTGAAGTTAGGTTTTTTCTAATAAAAATAAAAAAGTAAAATCATCGAAATATAAAAATAATTGAAATAAGACTTTTATATTTCTAGGGGTGCATTCATTGATATTCTTAAATTTGCGTCTAGAAAAGTAATTCCATTCTTCCAGTGGTTTCTGAACTAAAAACTAAATAAAAGAGAATATTAGGTCCTCGAAAAAACGGTCACTAATGAAGTAAAATAATAATTTGTGGGCAGTTATATTTTCAGGGGTTCAAACCTTGATCTTTTTAAAAATTAAAGTTCAACCAAATTATTTCATTACGCTAGAGCTTCAAAATTAAAAGAAAAATAGAAAATGGCGTCAAATTCTTTAAAAAGGGCTCATTATCACTAGTGTACCTCTGTATTGAGTCACTTTTTCGAATTTTATTGTTAAAAAAAAATTCATTGAAGCTTATATTTTTAAAATTCTTAGAATTTAAAGGAAAATTTGAATCCAAGAACCAAGAATGATCAGATTTGTACAAGTATATATGCAGGTACTTTAATTCAAAATATTTGAAAAATAAATAAAGAGGAAAAAGAAGTTTTTCTAAATGTTGTTTGTTTGAAAATTAAAAGTTGAAAAGGAAAGATGAGAGAAAGAAAGTAAGGTAATAGTTTTGAATATCGCCAAGTTTTCCTTTCACTTTTCTTTATTTGGATTTTATTTTAACGAAAATATAAGCGGAGGTTGCTTGTCTAACTTTAGTCATTCTTGACTCTTGGATTTTTTTAATTCAAGGTATTTTTTGATCAGTTTATTTTTGGTTATTAAAGAAGAATTTAGTTTTAATTTTGATTTGGATTATGCTCGTTTGAAAATACACTGGGAACTGGAATTAGTTACTCTGGATTTACTAATTCCTAGAACTGATGGCCTCGCAGTTTTTTGGTCGGAGAGTAGCCCGCGGGGTCGAGAGAGGCTTGCTCAACCATGACTAACCACCACCAGCGTAGCGACAAAGGCGAAGTCCGCGGGTACTTACACGCGTATATTGCGTATTATTATGTATTGCAATTGGAAATGGTTCACACGACCCTGACTGTTCACGTTTAGAGGCTCTGGAAATAACTTTCAGGCCAATTTCAGGCCAGGCCCGAAACCGCAATTCGATCCAGGTTCCAGTGTAATGTTCTAAATTCATTAAAAATACTTTTCCAACTAGGTATGATGCCAATTCAAAGTTTGTCGAGTAGATATATATTTAATTTTAAGGGCTTCAAAATTCAGAATTATTTGTTTGTATATTTTGAACCATTTGATATTTAAAAATTGTGACAACTTGTCACTATGTAAAGAATGTAGAACTTATTCTTTTGAGAACGTCCATTAATTACTTAAGCATGATTTTTGAAATTTTAGACCCCTCCCCTCTCCCTTATTGCGTAATATTTTATATTTGTACTCAATATATTAACCATTTTCATCAATATTATCAATTATTTTCACTGTAAACGAGATTTCAAGGGATTTCGAAAATTTTTAGGGTAGTACAAAAGTTTTAGGGCATTTCAAACGATTCCAAAGGACTACAATAGATTGAAAAAATTACTCAGGACAGTTTCAGAGAGAATCAAAATTTTTCAAAGAATTTTACAAGATTCGAAGGTACGTCGAGCAGTTTAATCAGATTTCAAGAAATTTTACGATCTTTCAAGAGTTACGAAGGCTTTCGATGAAATTTGAGGAGTTTTAAGTGGTCAAAATGTATATTCAAAATAATTATTGTGGCAACCTAGCATGCGTTTCGAAAGAAAAAGGCCCGGTATTGGTTTCATGTAAAATTTGACTTAGTCGGTTTGCATCAAATCTCCACGTTTTGAGACCTCCTCAGTCAGAAAAACGATTTATACTAAGGTGTCTGTATGTATGTCTGTATCCTGTAGGCACGATAAATTTCGAAAGACTAATCAGATTGGATTGGGCTTTGGTATACTCTTCAAGTGTCCTAAAATGAAGGTCAAGTTCGTTAGTCAGCCATTTTGGATAAAAATTCAAAAAGTATTGTACACAAGGTAAAATAAAATGTTCAATAACAAAATTGCTTTTAAAATTGTTATTAAACACTTTATTGTGTATTGTCTCGTTTGTCAAAAAATTTTAATTTTTTTATTTTTCGTATATATCGTGCGTTATTTGGCTTAAAATGTTCATTTTCGTTTGTTTTTTTCAGATTTTGAAAATGCTATAGCTCTGATAATTTTATTTTTATCGAAAAAAGTTGGTTGGAGAAATTGTATTAATAATAAAATTATAAAGATTTTAAAGGATTTCGAAGTCTTCAAGGGATTTGAAGGGATTTCATAAAATTAAAAAAGATTTGAATTATTTCAAAGGATTTATGAGATTTTAACGGATTTTATGGGATTAAAAAGGGGGTTTGGCGATTTCATGGGATGTCAAAAGGATTAAAAGAGATTTCAAAACATTCAAAAGTACATATCCACTCATTTTATAAAGAATTTTACGGGATTTCGAATAATTTGAATGAATTTTAACAGATTTGTAGGGGATTTCAAGAGATTCAGCAATATTTTCACGGATTTTAAAGATTTGAATTAATTTTAAAGGAATTTCAAAGATTTCAAGGGACGTCGTAATATAACGAAATATTTCACGGAATTTCAAGGATTTTAACCGATTTTGAGGAATTTTCATGGATTTTGAAGGATTATAAGCGATTATTATGGGATTTTGAAGATTTAATGCGATTTCAAGGATTTCAAAAGATTTCACGGTATCTTGCAAAATTTTAACGGATTTGCACAGTTTTTGAAGGATTTCAGGGGATTTCCAGGAACTCAACCTTTTTAGAGGGGTTGCACGAGATTATGTACGATATCCATGGTATTCAACGGATTGCAAGGAATTTTTACATGATTTAAACAATTTTAAGTGATTTATAAACTTTTCAACCGAACCTATGAGATTTCAAAAGGTTGCGAAGATTTCCAGGGATTCAGTGAGATTTCATGGAAGGTTTAAGGGCTTGTCCCAGAGTATCACGTGAATCATTTTTTATACCGATCTTATAAACTAATAATTCGAATGATTTTTCATATCAGATAGACGTTCATCTTGTTTTTTTCACGCCTGTCTGGTATGAAAAAACCATTCGAGTTTTCTCAGTTTTTGAGTAATTTTGTTCAAAGGAACTAGTCACGTGACAGTCTGTTATATGCATAAGAAATAAAACAAATAATGGTATAAGATATGAAAAGAATTTTCGTGATGTAAATATTCTTGATTTAACGTCTGGGAATAACAATTTAGAATTTTTAAGGAAAAACCTTATTTAATCGACTTCTTCCAGACCATTTATTAATTTTAATTTAATTTTAATTTATTAAATAAAATAATAAATGGTCTGGAAGAAGTCGATTAAATAAGGTTTTTCCTTAAAAATTCTAAATAATGGTATTGTGCGTAATTTCAAAAGCCAAAACAGGTTCAATTAGCATATTTAAAAAAACAATTATAAATAGGAAACTTACGTAAGAAATGCTTTGAGCACCCCCTACCCTCACTAAATAAGAGTTCGTAAGATTTTCTGAAACTCCTTCGCGCATAAAGGCTTACGTAATTAGTGGTCGCTTCCTTTTCAGCTTATCTGTAATTTGCAAGGGTTACTTTTTTGTCTTTTAAGAACATTTCTTTGTTTGATAATTTTTTTTTATCCTGAATGAGGGGTAATAAATTACTCTCCATTAGTGACTTGCACTTGAATTAAGGTGGAAACTGTGAAAGAATAGTTTTCTGGAGCGAAAAGTGACGCAAGGAACTCTGAAACCTTCGCTTCAAAAGCAACTTCCACAAGATTAACGTAGATTAAGGTAATGTTGCACGAACATGTCTAAATTTGTAAAACGTGCTTGATTAATATACATTGCCTCACGGCCTGATACAACTGATCACGATCTACCACTTTCGTATTATTTTTAATTTGCCCTTAACTCTGCTAATATTTCAATTCATTTCCAGATTTACAAACAATGCAAAAAATAAGAAAGTAATATAAACCTGTTCTAAATATACTATATTTGGTAAAATAAATATGTTACTAAAAAAACATTTCTAAAAAAATAACTTGCTGTTGGAAATTGTAAAAGGGTCTTTAAAAGCTTTTTAAAGCTTTATGTCAGTGACAAACGAGTCATTTTTTCACTTTGATTTAACAATCTTCTTTATATTACTTAGGGTTCCATTTTGAAATTGAACTTAAAAATCTGCATGAAAGGATGTATAAACGAGGGCATTAAAGTTGGTCAAATCACGAGCTTAGTATAATACTTAAAGCATACATAAATTCCGTATGAATGAAATGACGGTTTAAGATCCCTTTGTATCGCCTTTCAAGTTTATATCACCCACCTACGAAAAAAGATTCTTAACGCTGCGTAAAGTTATTTCTCCCCTCGCGAAAGAGACTTCATTTAACTTATGGCTTCCTTTACTCTCCAAGTAGAGCGGAGCTTTGCTTATCTCTAAATTAATTTGTTTTCCACCCAAAATTAAAATAGGCAAAGCTCATTGCGTTTTCCAATTTAGACGAGGCACATTAAATAAAACGAAGAAAACTTCTTTTTTATTTCTGGAAAAACAAAAACTTGAAATAAGTTTCACGTTAAAAATAGCCAAAATTAAACAACTTAAAAATTGAATTGATCAATTTAAATTTTAAAAATCGTAATGCATAATTTCAAAATTAATTATTTTTAACCACTTAGTTTCAAGATCTTAATTTAAGAATGCTTCAATTTTTAAACGAAGTTTGGAATCATTTAATTTTCAACGCTTCAAGTTTGAATTCATTAATTTTGTATGTTAGGAAATACGAAACATATAATTTTCAACGTTTTTAAAATAATTATACTTCAGAAGTTCCCAATATTTAAAAGTCTTCAATTTTGAACAGTGAAAATTTTCATTTTTTTAATCACAAATCATATTGTTTATTAAAAGAATCTATCCAGTGACTTTGGATGTCACTTGATACTACATGATATGATACCTATTATTATTATAACAATTTCAGTTGAAAATTATAGCTTTAAATGCGCAATTCTAAAACAGTTAATTTCTGAGGCTTAAAACTACAGTTTTTTTTTTCTTCAAAAACTTAAACTCGAAAATATTTGGTTTGAAGTTTCTTAATTTCTGGAGGTTTCCAATTTAAAGTTTCACAATATTGTAGTTTCAAATTTAGATATTAAAAATGTCAGTACAATATCACTATTGGATCTTTTAAAATTAAAAAATTCCATATTGATAGCCTTGATAGTCAGTTTGAAATTTAATAATTTTAGATTTGAATCTTCGAAATTGTTTAGTTAAAATTTTAAATGTATAAAATTCTCTGATTTTTACATTGGTAGAATATCAATTTGAAAAACTTGATAGTTCCACAGTTTTCAGTTCAAAGGATTTGTAATTAAACAATTTTTAATTAAATGCCACCAAAATGAATTTAAAACAATGAACAATTAAGACAATAATAACATTTCTTAAATTTAAGTCTTAAAAAAGAGAATATTTCAAACATTGGAATCATGTTGTAGCAATCTTGTTTTGCATTCTTCTAAACAAAATTTAATATTCAAATATAATATCTTAAAATTGTCCGATTTTTAGTAAAAAAAAAATAAAAGAATGAATCCTTTAAAATTGACAAATATTTTATTGTAAAATATTCTACTAAAAGTGTTTTAGTACAAAAAGTTTTAATATCACAATTCTTGGTGCCTGAAATTTGTTTGACTTTTAAATAAAATTCAGATTTGTTTAATTTTCGACGTTCAGAAGTAGAAATTTTTTCATTTTTAATGTTTCCCATTCAAAAAACTTGTTATTTTGGAAATTTTTCTAGAGCAATTCAAATTTAAATGTTTTCAATTTTAAATTGTTAAATTATAATCGCTTCAAATTGAAAATTATTTAAATTCAAAAGTTTTAAAATTTTTAATTATTGATTTTGGAACGCTTCTGACTTTTAAAATTCTAAGCCGAAAATATTTCATTATCAACGTTTTAAAATTGTCCTATTTTCGAAATGTTAATTTGAAATCATTCAATTTTAAGATGTATCAATTTAAAATTGCTTTAATTAGCTTCAATTGAATTTTCAATGTTTATAATTAAACATTTTTCCCTTTTGAACCTTGTTTTGTACGATAACTTTATTTTTTGATCTTAGAAAGATTTGTCAATTTAAACTTCTAGAATTTCAGATATTTTGGCTTTGGAACATTCAAATACATTTTCTATTTCAAATTGTTAAATTTCATTCGCTTCAAATTGAAAATTATTTATATTCAAAAGTTTTAAAATAATTATTCGATTTTGAACGCTTTTAATTAGAAATAATACAATCTAGTTTTCTTTGAATTTTAAGTTATCCAATTTTCCAAATTCTAATCTGAAAATATTAAACTTTTAAAGTTTCAAAATTGTCCTACTTTCGAAGTTTTAATCTCAAATCATTAAATTTCAAGATTCTTCAATTAAAAGTAAAATTTTTCAATTTTGCTTAAAATCGTTAAATATATATTTTTAAAATCTGATGCTCTCAATTCGAAGTTATTAATTATTGCTTCAAAAAAATGTTAAGCTTAATATTGATGAATTTGTTTAATATGTTCAAATCTAATGATCATGTATCTGAAGCACTGATTAAACCTTTTGCTTTATAGATAGTCTTAATGAGGCGGCAACAAATACTAAAATAATATTTCATTGATAAAATTTCTCTCCATTGTCTCAATTATTAAATTCAGCGATGAATTATTTATTATTCTTCTTTCAAATTTCCCTTGCAATTACAACATTCCTCCTGTAATAAATTTCCCTGCTCGATTATACCTTCTGGAATAACGTGCATTATACTAAAATAGATTCGCCTATTATATTCTATCAGTATGATATGGATCATGGAATGCTTTGAAATGCTTTTATCTTTGGCGAGCATTGAAAGGGATTTCAAGGTTCCCAAACTATGGATATTTGAAATCGCGTATGAATTACCAAGAATACTCTCTAGGAATTATAGATAATAATGCTTCATAGATTAAATTATTCCACACAATTTTATTTTAATTTTTACCTTTTACTATTTCTAAACGAAGCAACTTGAAATTTTTTATCTCGACAACATGTACTTTGATATAATCTAAAAATACATCGAGATTGAAAAATTCTCAAATGTGTAGCAATAGCGTAATTATTTCGCGCTCCAATAAATTCACAGATTTAATTTTGTTGTTAATTTATCAACTTCTTAATATTGATTTCGAGAACATTTCAACGTAAATAGAAAACAGGATAAAACCTCTTACAACTCCCTTGATCCGAACTAGAAGCGAAATTACTGAAAAATCACGTAATTGGAAGTTGAACTCCCTTTTCTGAGCCACTTCATTAATCGAATGTTAATTGTCAATTAGCAAAACTGGATCAGTTTTCACGTTTCTCACTAATTTCGGTCTAAAATATATACAAACTTAAAAAAAAACGGTTTTATGTTCTGGAGAAGATGACTGGTAAACGGAAACCTTAGATTAGTCTCGGTTACTGGTGATATATAAATATATATAAGGGTTATTTTACTCGAATCTGGGATGAGCGGTTGAGGTAGGTTTAGGTAGATCGTTTTAGTCGATAGAAAAATGAAATTACTCGCCGACTTTACGGTTATCTTTTCCGCAACGGCGGTAGAAAGCAGACAGATCAAATTTAATTTTGATAAAGAAGATTTATAAATATAGGTTCACAATTGTAAGAGAATGCACTAGCGATGGGTTAAATTGACTGAGTACACGTGCACTCACATTGATGGGCGCACGCGTGCCAGCTGCCAGTCCATGGCCATCCCCATTAGTGCCCGGAAGTACACAATCCAATTCTCGATAAACTCGGTTACTCATCGGTGAGTTTTATTATCTGATCAAATACTCTTTATGGCTACGTTTTCAATACAAATTCATATTACTGACAATTATGTAAATTTGCAACATTCAATGGTTCGTGTTCGTGCTAAATTTAAAAGCTTATATAATAGAAACTTAAGGGATAAAAAGAAAAAAAGGTGGGTGTCATTTAGCACGGAGAAGGACTTTTCTTAAATTTTATTCAGTACTAGATGAATCCAAATCTAAGTCCCAAACAAGTTTAAAAATAATTCCGTCTGGGAAAATTTTTCGTTCGCTTTATTCTTTTCCAAAATTTTTTCAGGTGCTTAAAGGTGTTAAAGTAATCGTGGCAGTCCGAATAATCATGGAACTTGGTTATAAATTGAATATATCGTTTAAGATTTGTTTTGCAAGTAACATTTAATTACAAAATATATTTATTTTCAGTATCTCCTAGTATGAAATGGAATTTCAATTAATTGAAACTATATAAAAAGCAAGAAAATTGGCATCACGTGTACTGGGTCTTAGGCCATGATTAGATTTACCTTATAGGATTTATGTTGAAAAAAATTACCGCAGAAATAGGTGCACTTTTGTACCCAAAAAAATTTGCTCAGCAGGACTATTTTTGAATATTTCTATTACCTTTGTCCTAAAAAAATCCTGCTAAAACAGGACATTTTTTTAATTTTCTTTGGTATTTTGATAATATTTTATCAGAGTTTTTTTGAAACAAAAATCCTATGAGTAAGTTAAACGTTCCAGTAATCGTAACGCCAATTTTCTTGCTTTTTATCTGATTGGAATTTATTAAAATTCCATCTTATATTATAAAATACTAAAAAAGGTATTGTTATTAATTATTATTATTGTATCAGTATATCAGGCGTTTAATTATTAGCCTATAATTGTCTCGCGATTGTGGAAAATTCATGATATGAAATCATTATATAGAAAATGATTATAGGATAATCAGCATAGGAATATATAATACAAAAATATTAAAGAAATTAATATAAAAAATAGACGAACTACAAAGTATTTACTCTTTTTAGATCACTCATAATCTCATATGGGAGCACATACAAATAGCGATTCAGCACAAATTTATATCTTTAAAATCGCTTGAAATTTCATTGAAATGCTTCGATACTTTTCGAAATAGTTTTAAACCCATTAAAATCTGTTAAAATCCGTAGAATTCTATTCAAATATTTGAGCCCCTTTTGAATTCTTCGCAATATTTGGAAAACCTACAAATATCTTTAATATTCCTTGAAATTGCTTAAATCTCTTGAAATTGTCCCTAAAGTTGTCTAGAAATTTAATATTTTAATTTATTTCAATTTTGGAAAATATAAGAATACATTACAATACGTCAAAATATTTTGAAATCCCTTTAATATAAATTAAACTTAACTTATTCATCAAATTTATCTGAAAAAAAAACCGTTCAAATCTCTAGAAACCTTTGAAATCTTTGGACATTAAATAAAATCCTTCAAATCTTACAAAATTCTCTAGAATACCTTAAAATCTTCTGAATCCTGTGGAATCGCTAAGAATCCCGCGAAATTATTTTTAATTTATTTTAAAAATGTTCTCGAAATCCCTAAAAACCGTAAAATCGAGCCTAAAATCTTTGGAAATCCTACACAATTCTTTGAAATCCCTAGACATTTTTTATGTATACCATTAAGCCATTTCCCTTTCAGGGTGGGCGTGACACTACCCGATTCGGGTAGTAGACATTTTTTATAATCTGTTAAAATAGCTTCTTCTTTTAAAACCCCTTGAAATCTTTGGAAATGCTACAAAATTCTTGAGATTTCCTTGACCTTTTTATATTAAAATAAGTAGAAATCATTTAAAGTCCCTTTAATATAAATCAAATTAAACATATTCATTGAAGTTCCTTAAAAAAGCCGTTCAAATCCCTCAAAAATGTTAAAATTCCTCGAAATTTGTTAAATCTTTATAGATTCATCAAAATCCTCTGCGTTTTCTGAAACTCCTTCGAACACCTCAAAATTCCTTGAAGTTTTGGAATTGCTTGAAATTTTGTAAACCTTGAAATTCTTTGGAATCCGATAAAATAGCTTGAAATCTTTAAAATCACTTAAAATCCCGCCAATCCTTTGGAATAAGGCCTTTATAGACCCATACTGAAATTCCTACAAATTTTTTCATAAGATTCTGGAAAAACCGTTAAACTCAAAAAATTTGCAAAAAAATGTAATGCGTTCTACTTCTGAAAAATAAGTGGGGAGGACGGGCTTCCATACAATTTCAGGCCTGGCTTCATCATGAAATGTTACTTTTAACATATTTTTGAACAATGCATTCAAATTATAACCAAGTTTCACGATTATTGGAAATTTTGAAACAAAAAAGTGGGATTTTTCTAGTACTTTTATTCGAGAAGATTTTTTTACGGCAGAATGGTTTCTTAACTTTTTTCGAATTTGAATTTAGACTTTTTTGTGCTTTTGTCCTAAAAAAATTACAGTTGAAGCAGGACGTATTTGGAAGTTTTTGTGTATTTTTGAGTAGTACTCTTTTGATACATAAGTCCTATGAGTACTTGTAAAAAAAATTTGAATCGAGTGGAGTGGAGCTTTTCTACTACTTTTTTCATTGCTTTTACTTGTTGGCAATAAAAAAAGGACAGTAAATTGGTACGGATAGTTTTGATTTGTCCCATACCCGGTACTCCGGTGGGATTTTATTTTGTATTGGGATTAGATTGTCACTTATTTTTACTTAAGAACTATCAGATGAATGTTAAGTATTCACGGTCAACACCAAAATTGATTTTAATCCAAAAATGGATAAAAACACTTTAAACGTTGGCAACTACCTTCACTATTAAATTGTCCACAAATAAAAAAGGAAACTGCCCGCCAGATACAACGCACAAAAAGATACGTTTCTCTAATCGCTGATCATTAGTATGAAAGTGTCTCTCTCAACGTGTCCTTGTTCGGTTTAGTTTCGCAAAGTTTTAATGGCCGTCGAGAACATTATACAGGGAAATTTGAATAAGTTCGACTCGTCCCAGGCAAAATTCAGTGTCGAAACACCGGTTATGCTAATTGAAGGGCCGTCCCTACGTGTTCTCATAGATTTACTCACTTTGAGTGATCATCACGAATCGTCGGAATAATTTTAACATTAATTAAGTACAAGACCAAAAAGGGTAAAATATATCGCAAGGATCGCTTTAGCGGCGAAAAGCTTCTTAACGAGTGGGATTATATTAATGTACGGTACTGCTCTGAAAGTTCAGCCAAAGTACAAAGGAAAAAAAGAAGAAAGAGAAAAAAAGAAAAGGAAGGGAAATAAGCGGGGACAATTGAGAAGAAACGAAGAGCCGAACGGTCATGATGCTCTGTACTCGCGAGAACTCAGTGTGAAATATGCGGACATAAATTTAAATATGTTCTGTGTGACTCTGCGATAGACTCGTGCTCTCTTCTTTCTGGCTGTTTCAGTCAGAAAAACTACCCATCGAAAACGGAAGTTAATCAACCGCAAAAGAGGGAAGATGCCAGCCGCAGACGTGCCGGTCGAAGGATTGGAAAAATGTTACGTGTTACGTTACGTTTAATATTGATTTACAAGAGTCCAAAATAGATTTGGAAAAGGATAAGGTTCTAAGGATAACTGTTTAGCCAGTAGTTTATATGTCATATTATAGTCAGGCATTAGGTGTGAGTAGTGCAGGCCAACGTAGAAAATAGCATTTGTAGGACTTATGCAATTATTGACACTTTTTTACACTTTTTCTTAAGGCTGCATCTATTTTGCTACTATGTTGTAAAACATGACACTAATGATAATAATATTATTCTCAAATTGCTCGCAAATGCAACTATTTCCTCACTTTGCCTTCTAACATATTTTCCAACTTCTTCGCTGATAGACTAAAAAAACATATTCGCTCTCTAAAAAATCGAAATTTCAAAATATTTCAAGATTTCAAAATTGTTTAAAACATTAAAAAGGATTTAAAAGAATTCAAATTGATCTCTGGCATTCAAAAGGATGTTGCAGACTTTCAAAGGTTTCAGAGAATTTCAAACATTTCAATAAATTTCAAGGGCCTTTAATATTATTATTATAAAATAAATTTAATATAAAATATAATTTAAAATTTTAATTTTTTTAAAACTAAGAAGAAAAAAAATAAAACACTTAAATATAAGACTTGAAGAAGTTTCATCTGATTTCAGAGCATTGCAAAGTTTTCAAAATTGTTGAACAAATTTCTAGAGATATTGTAAATTCTAAGATACTCCACGGGTTGTCAGAGGATTTCAAGGTATTCGTATGGATTTTATCAGACTTACGCGATTTTATAGGATCTTCC
This sequence comes from Andricus curvator, assembly GCA_932195095.1. Taxonomy (NCBI): domain Eukaryota; kingdom Metazoa; phylum Arthropoda; class Insecta; order Hymenoptera; family Cynipidae; genus Andricus; species Andricus curvator. The sequence continues at coordinate 470,150 of CAKNYM010052648.1, forward strand.
AGGACTTCCAAGATTTAAAAAATGTCCCTGGATTTCAAAGGATTCGAAAGATATTAGGGTATTTTACAAGATTCCGACAAAATTTCAAGAGATTAAAAAATTTTCAAAGGATTTAAAAGGGCGTCAACGGTATCAAAGGATTTCAGGGGATTTTAGGGAATTTCAAAGAATTTCTAGCGAACTTTAGGGACTAAATGGAATGGAATGAAATTTGGAGGGACTTCAAGGGATTTTATGGAGTCTCAGAGGATTTCAAATATTTAACAATTTTCAAATTAAATTTAAAAGATTATAAAGATTTTAAAATCTACGAAATTTAAAAAGATTTCTTGGAATTTCGCAAGATTAAAGGGATTTTAAACATTTGGAAGGATTTTAATGAATATAGTTTATTAAAAAAAAAAAAAAAAATGGAGAGTTTTTTAGGGATTCAAAAGGATTTCAAAATAAAGCAAGGTTTTTTTTTACAGATTTCAGTGGATTTTAATGATTTTCAAAGATTTCAAGGGATTGCTAAGCTTTTATGGTATTTTAAAAGATTTCGAGGAATTTAAAAAAGTGTCAAAGATTTCAAGGGGATTTGTCTGATTTTGTGGAATTTCACGGGATTTCGGAGGATTTAAAAGATTTCATCATTTTTGGAAGAATTTAAAAATATTACACATTGCTCTGCATCCATAAATAATACAACACGTGTTTAGTGTTTATGTATGAATCCTTGATTGGTCTGAATAGTGCTGCCACCAATATCTGGTTTTATACAAACACTTGAATGTCATAAAGCAAGTTTCGCGTTTAATATGCTTAGTATTTTTCAAGTTTAGTGTTTTTCAGATGTCTATTTATGCAACAAACATAGTTAAAACTAACACAGATTTCAAGATTATTTACGGGATTTTACTCGATTTTTGTGGGATTACTAGGGATTTCACAAGCTTGGAAAGATTTTATCATTCTTCAGGGATTTTAAAGAATTTTAAAAAGTTTAGGGTATTTTAAAAGATTCCAAGAAAGTTTACGAGATTTCAAGATTTTTAAGGTTCTTCAAAGAATTTCGTAGAAATTCCGAAAATTTCAAAGGATTTTTAATATGGTATTGAGGATGTCAATGATACTTAAAAGACTTCAAAGAATTCTAATGGATTTTTAGAGACCTTTGGGGAATAAATGAAAGGTAATTGCAAAGGACTTTTAGGAATTTTTGAGGATTTCTAGGAATTTCAGGAAATTTAAAGGATTTCTACGGATTTTAAGAGATTCAGAAAGATTGAAAAGTTTTTCATGAATATTAGAGGACTTCAGGATTTTAGGGTTTTAAGGGTTTTTAAAGGTTTTCAACGGATTTAAACGCTTTTGGGGTATTGATGTATATTATATACCAGATTTTAAAAAGAGTTAACCTTTCAGCTTAATATTTAAAAAAACGCATGACACTATTTTGCTACTATTTTTCAAAATGTTTGCTACTATTGACACTATTCTGAATTTCTTACATGAGTCCGAGGCCTGCAACAATGTAAGTCAACAGCTAGTCAGAAATGTAATCAGTAGTGTAGGTCATTGTTTAGTCCGGCATTAGTAGAGGTCAAAGTATTGTGGATGGAGGCCATGGAGGTACATTAACCAAACTTATTTTCCAGAAGGTTTCCTAGAGAACTTTGAAAAATAAATGAAATGAAAGAAATTTCAATGCATTCCTAGATTTGGTTGAATTGCCAAGGATTTAAAATATTTCGAGGGATTTTAACGGTCTTTTTTAGAGATCTCTAATTACAAAAATATAATTTAATTTATATTGAGGGGTTTTCAAATGATTTCTACTTATTTCAATGGACTGTTGCGATTTTCAGAATTTTCGATGGATTTTAAAGGATTTCAAAGAAATTCTAGAGAACTTTGGGGAGTAAACTAGATGTTATTTTAAGGAATTTCTACGGATTTAAATAATTTCAAAGAATGTGAAGGAACTTACAAAATTTCAAAGGATTTAAAATATTTTAAGCTATTTTAAAAGATTTCAAAGATTTTGTCTAATTTTTAAATTAATTCCTTAAATATTTTTGTATTATTTATTTCAATGCTAATTATCCTCTAACCTTTTTATATATGATGATTTTCCAGGCGGAAAAATTATACGTGGTGGAAAAAATTATGTATAATTTTTTTTCATCTTGTAGAATTTTTCCGCCTGTGTTTATATAATGAATTTCCTATAATCAACCAAAAATGAAGGGGAATTCATTACATGAAAATCATTATAGGCCTATACTGATTTTCCTATAATATTTTGTCGTAACGGAAATTTGAATTTTTGTATGAAAGTCGCTTTCGTTCCTTTGTAGTAATTAATAAGGAAATAAGTCGGTTTGGCCTATCTACAAGTTGAAGGATCATACATGCTATTGAATATGCCAGTAGTATAGGTCGACATATAAACATGCCATTAGGGTGTCGAATATTGGGCCAACTGGTGGTACATTCCAATGTATAATCAAACGCGTAAGTAGTATAGGTCAACGTATAATTTAACAACTGAAGAATCAGTAGTACATGCCGTCGAATAATCAGCGAGTTGAGAATCGTCTGTTAAGGTCAAGGTAGGAAGGTGATGGTGGGAAACTCCAGTAGTACAGGTCATCGAGTAGTCAGCCACTAATGGAATATTATTAAATGTCAGTTTTTAGTCAGGTATTTGAAGGAAGTTGTGCAAATCAATATTTGATCGACTACAGATTTGAATACAGCAACGAAAAATAATTTTTATAATGTAGAGGGATACAAAAAATACATAGACCTCGAATGAGAAACAACATTTCGTGTCCCTCCTAGAATATGAAACATTCATCAACAAAAATAGTAACACTCTCGACTGAAAATAGAAAAATATCTGTTCGGAGCGGTTCGATTGTGTTATTCGTCAGTACTATTTAAACTATGACTTCATGTATCTTTTTTGTCGTTGCAGGACCTGATGACGAAGAGCAAGCGTCGCAATTGGCGTCGTCTGCTGGCTGTTGGATTAATCGCGATTGTCGTGCTGGCTCTAGTGATTACGGCAGCTATTCTACTAACCGGTAGTCCCAATTCCTCTGAATCTAAAGCGGCAACTGCAGCTGGCATCTCCCTCGAAGAATGGCTCCATGGTTCGCTGTCGACGAAAAGCTTTAATGGCACCTGGTTGAGTGGTCAGTACTTTCTAACGTTTCTTTATTTTTCTCTAATTCTCCTTTTTTTGTTTTTCTCTGTTTCTCCTATTTTTCAATTCAATTGTGGGTAATGTGCAAGGAAAATAATAATTTCCCTAGCTCCTACGATATTTGTGCTAGAGGTTTGAAATAGGCTTGAGATTACATAGTGGCAATGGAAGCCCGGCCTCCCCACTTATTTTTCAGGGATATGAAGGAACTTACAAAATTTCAAAGGATTTTAAAGATTTTACATTATTTTGCAAGATTCCAAAGAATTTAACGAGATTTAAAGAATTGCAAGGGATGTCAAAGAATTTGTAGCATTTTCAAGTATTTCAAGGTATTTCAAAGATTTTCACAAAATTTAAGGTATTTTATAGGACCTCTCTTTTTTTAAGTATTTACGGGATTTTTTGAGATTTTCAGGGTTTTCTAGAGAACTTTGGGAAATAAATGGTTAAAAATGAAAGTCAAAGGAATTGCTAGAGATTTTAGGGTGTTTCGAGAAGTTTCACAGGACTTAAAGGATTTTATTGAATTTTCAAGGATTTAAAATATTTCTAGTGATTTGAGCGGTTTTTCAAGAGAATATTAATGAATATGTTCAATTTAGTTTCATATTCAAGGAATTTCAAAGATTGTATTGAATCATATGATGTTAATGTTTTCTGTCTACTAGGTCTAAAATCAATATTTTTTTAATATTGATTGTTAATTTTTATAAGTTGCGAAAAAAATATCTCTAGCTCGGCTGGGATTCGAACACCAGGTCTTTGTATTGAATCTCTAAGGACTTCAAAGTGCTAACGAATTAGTAATGTCTAGCGTGGGACAGCGAAGGAACAACGTATTGTCACTTTAAAATCAATTAAATGAAAAATTAAAATGTACAAAAATCAAATACAGAAAACTATTCAGATAGTTTTGTAAACTTAGCCCAGATGTATGCTCCGGAAGATACGATCACGATCCTTCTGGAACGATCGATCCCACTACACTAGAAGACGATTGAGTCGGAAAAATTATTTCACTTTAGAATAGTTCGAAAAGGCCAAATACTTGACATAGTCAAGTAAGCATTATTTTTTCAGAGCTTACAATCAATCCTGAGCGTGTTACGAATGAGACTTGTGTCTCAATTTGGCTGTTTCACGCCCTCTTCCAGTGTGAGTCAAAATCAGACCGAGAGACAAAGGTCGCAACTTGAATCAATAGAAACCGAACAGAAAAGAGAAAGTTGGATACCGTTCAGACGACCGAGCTAGCCACCAAACCAAACACCACGACCGCTAACACACCGACGGTCGATAGTTTACAGGTTTTTTAGAGAACTTTCTGTATAAGTTCAATTTAATTTATATTCAAGGGGTTTCAAATGATTTCTACTTATTTTGATGGATTTTTAATTTTTCTAAATATTTAAATGGATTTGATGGGATTTCAAAAAATTTCTATAGAACTTTAGGCAATAAAATAAATTTTGTTTCTACGGACTTCTACGTATTTCGACAATTGCAAGGTATATGAAGAAATTTAAAAACATTTACAAAAGATTAAAAAAAAATTAATTATTGAAAAAGACTCAAAATGATTTCAAAAGTTTCAAAAAATTTCAAGTGATGACAAAGAATTTCGTATGGTTCCAATGATTTCAAGGAATTTGCGAGAATATCGCAAGATTTATGGGATTTTATAGGATCTCCAAATATTTCAAAGTTTTTGGGGGATTTCACAAATTTCAAAGGATTCCCAGAGAAATTTAGGAATTTCAGGAGAATTCTACGGATTTTAACCGATTTTAAAAATTCTAGTGCATTTTAAAATTAATTCCAAAGACATCAAAGGATTTAAATGAAATTTCAAGGATTTAAAATATATTAAAGGAATTCACAGGTTTGTGCTTTGTGAAGTTTATTTGTGCAGAATCGCTATTTTTGTATTTCTTCGTAGTTAGTATACTTTTTACATTAATTTTTTCAATATTTCGGGATTATTTATTCCAATGTTGATTATATTATAATCTTTTTCTATATAATGACTTTATATCATAAATTTCCTATAATCTCGAAAAAATTTGGCTTTTTAGATCCCTGTGCTAAAAACTTTTCTTTTAGTCTCATGTTATTGGCATGTAGAATTGCGACAAAGAATCAAATTTCTTGTGTTATATTCTTCTTTTTTTATCAGTGGCTAAAAAAGAAGAAAATAAATAAACTTGGTTTTTCATAGTTTAGAAATACTCTCGAAACCTGTAGTATACGACACCCTTCCTTGAAAGCGCTAGTCGACGCGATCTCTTTGGCTTGATTTTTTCTACATATAAAGTTAGTTTGAATTCGTAAAGAATATATTGTTGTCACTAAAAATATTTTGAAGTTTTCAAGATAATGGAATGTGAAAAGCGTTTTGAATTCCTTATAGGTAGTTAGATTGTCTGGCAACTTTGAACAAAACTTTGTAACTAAGATCAAATATGCGTCGTCTGCTTGGAATGTATACTACATACAGCCCTTCTGCAGCGACGTTGGTTGGCCCTGCGAAATGTCTTGGTTAAACTGTCGGAAGTTTAGCAAATACGACAATGTCTTGCTTGCTTGCCTTGGTTTTTCCTCAGCAGGCTATTCACAAAGTTCAACCTTTCTTCTATTTTTGTGCTCAAGAAATATAGCGCTTCAGTCATAAAGCTGACGCAAGTCTTGTACGTCGTAACTCATTTCGCCAATATCTTCCTAAATTATGGTATTATAAACTTTAAAAACTACTTTGCCTGCAGCAAAATTTCTAAAGTGTCTTTAAAATACTCACATTAGCGTTGCTGTAAATTATGGTTATTTTTCTATTAAGTTTGCAAGGAGCTTATAGTTATATGTATTCTAATTTTATAATCTGTTTATAACAATATTGTTAATATTGTGATGATCTGCAGTTTCTGATAATGAGCTAAATTTCGGATGTATTATCAACGTCAATCGTTTGATATGTTAATTTTGAATGTATACGGAGGGAGAGAATAATGCAGCACTGACTCGATACATGACAGCAAATTAACGCAGTGAGATCGATGTGTCAGGTATTCGATAAACGTGTAAATATTCAAATATGCAAATTGACATATTTCAATGTCTAATTAATAACACCTGTAAGTGTCAAACTCCAATTGCGGCTTTGACTTTGCACATTCTCTCAATATTGAACTTTTCGTATAACATAACAATTTAGAGAATTTCATCGCTAAACGGTTCAGTTTGCATTATTTTTCTGTTCGAAAACTTCGAAATTAAAAATGTTCAAATTTTGGTGGCTTCAACTTTGGAATTGGATAATTATGTCTCATTATAAATTATTGAATTTTGTCAGTTTGATTTTGAAAATATAATAACTGAAACCTTTGAGACACGAAAAATGTTGTTCATTTAAGAGAACATCGAAATCTCTAGCAGAAAATTGATATAGAATAACTTAGCGCTAATTTTTTTTATCTTTTACATGAGAGTTTAGTCGTAGGTGTAATTATAGTAGTTGATGAGTGTTTCGCGCTAGGCCAAGCCACATCAGCCATCTACTCTCCACCGAATTGAGGTAACTCAGTGCGCGGTTGGTTCCATATGCGTTTACCGATAAACCTCCTGCGTGCACAATGAATTACCTCCCCCTTGCCACTTAGTGGTCCTTCCCTACCATCCATTGAATTCCGCGTTAGCCGGCCGCGCAACGTTAATTACGAATTTCGATGATTAATGAAAATTTCATATCCGTTGCCACCTCCATACAATGTGTATAGGCCAACATGACAGAAATCCGGGGTAATCAAGGGCAAACGTTTAAATCGTTAGCTTCATATCGTAACGACAAATCGATATTGAATCTCGTAAGTACACCGAAGATACTATATTAACCCTCATTTAAAGACAAATTGCATGAATTAAATTGAAAGTTATTTTCAACGAGGGATGCAAGTTCTTGGTAGGTACTTTAAAAGTAGCGTATTTAGTGAGCAAAGATAAATATTTGGTAACTTTTTTGAAACATCACTATACTCAGGGAAATTTTCTTCTTTATAATAAATTGAATGAAAAAAAATTAAATTCAATGCAAGAACTCGTAAGATATTTCGTACGTTATTTTTACCTTATCTAATGATAAATGAATTCAGAGTCAATGAGTCTTCACTAATTGGTAGGTTTTGAACCAAGTGGCAGCAAAACTTTAAGTAAAGTTTTGAAAACGGCAGTATTTCAAAGCATAATAGCCTTTAATTAAATCCTTTTTAGCGAACGAAAGCTCGGTCAAAACTCCGGAATTAAAATCCCGTTGCCTATTTTTCGCCTTCCTCAGAGATCCATCTCGTGTCTTGCTTCTCAATCTTAAATGCAGAACGTCTGCGATTTTCTTCTTTTTCTTTCACGACTTTTCATGTGGCGAGCTCATCTTCACTTCCAAAGGAAAGTCATCAGTGACCCGGAAAAACTCAAAGCAGTGGTTGCATTTTGGGAATTCATATTGTAAAAAAAATTTTTCTTCATAAGTTACTTTATTTAAATAAAAGTAATAATTACTTCAGGTGATAGTGACTTCTTTGAATAGATTTTTTTTTATCATCCTATAATAAATTATCCTTAAGTGATTTTTCCTTACTCAGTATTTCCCTCGATGGTCATTAGCATTAGAGTAATAAAGTTGCACTGTTAAAATTCTTATACAGTTGCCATTTGAATTGTCACTTTTGCATACGACTGTAACTTAAATGCTCACTTCATATATGCTTTTGTTGATCACCTTTCTCGTTTTTCAGTATACAGCTTCGTTTTTTATTCTTATTATAAGAGTATTGCAATATGCCCTATATTACCGATCAACGCACGAAATTTATATTGTTTCAAGTATATTAGAGTAATCCTTATTTTCTAATTCAAAATACTTGTGCTACCTGGAGCGATTTTCGTTGCAATGGCCAGAAAAATTATTGGCTCGCAATTTTAGCCAAATCGTTTAATATTTACCCATAGCACACATCCCTTTAAGTTTTTTATATGTATGATTCTCATGGGGGGAAATAGGAAAACAAATAAAAATCCACTTTACTTTATCAGTTTTTTCCAATTCTTCTATAAACCGAGGATCGCAACCATCTTTCAAACCCGAAAAAAGTAGGATAGAGCAAAATAAAAGTTTTCTAAGTCTTCAAAATGTGGACCTGTAAATGATGATCAAAAATCGTATTTCCTATATTTTGTATAAAAAAAAGACGCAAGTTCCATTCAAAAATATTGTTAATAGATACAAAGCTAGTGCTGACATTAAGTATTTTGAAACAATCAATTATGGCGGCTGTTTACGTACATTGCAAACAAATTATTAATTTTCCCATTTTTCAAGGAAAGCCTCTTAAACTTGACAAGATGAGGAAGTTTATTTTCTTAAACTGTGTAGTAGTGCGTGACAGTCTAAATTTTGAAAAAATTCAAGACGGCGGTTTAAAATAAAATGGTCAATTCAATATTTATTATTACACACTTCGAATAAAATATAAATTTTTCGGAAAAATGAGTAGATATATCGCTGGCCGGTAGCCACATTGGATTTTCTGAAAATTTCGGTTCTCACCGACTACTGGACGGTTTCTGAGAATAATTTTTGTTAACTTGACAAGTTAGAGAGGCCTCCGTTGAAAAATGGTGATATTAATTATCTTTCTTAAAATCGAACCAGCCGAAATCTTAGACTTCCTTTAAGTTTTGGTAAATTTTGAAAATTTTTTTAAACTTTTTACTCTAAACGATTTTTTGGGAGTTTTAAAGTAGGTTTCGGTCCTCGGTTTATAGAACACTTAGACGAAAACTGAGAAAGTTATGTGGATTATTTATTGTTTTACATTTTTCCTCATGTTAATCATATGGGAAACTTGAGGGATGTATGCTAGTGGGAAATTTTAACCGACTTGGCTAAATTTTTTAACACATCATTTTTTTGGCCATTGTAATGAAAGCCACTCCTGGGAGCTAAAAAATTGTGAAAAAAATTGTAACCACGTGTTCAAGGGTCACCCTAATGTATATAGAATGTGTTCCTAAGAGGGGTACTTAGCCTTAGGGACTGCCTGAATAAATACAGATACAAATAAGTTTCCAATTTATCAAATGCTTTTGGCTCCCAGGGGATATCAAGATGATATGTTTATACAATGAATCGCAGGACGATATAATTTCTATCACGCAAAGATGTACTCTACCATCAAATTAATCGCCCTTCTGTTAAAGTGAAGATAATTATCTTACAAAAAGCCGAAAAGATCCTCAAATTATATTTCCACAGGAACATTCAAAATATAAAATGTTTATTCTTTTATATAATATTTTCTAAAACAAATAAAAAAAATTAGGATAAATAAATCCTGTATCTTTACTATAAAGAATCTTTCTCGAATATTATTTGTGTTTATATAACACATCCATGACTAAGGCCGTTTATCATGCCTGTGAAGCAAGTCTGAAGATCCCCTTTTCACTTCTTAGGCGTGTAATGGCCATCATATATCTATGAAATCAAAAATTATGATGTCATAGATATATAGTGGCCTTTATATATCTATGAGCTGATATGTAATGGCCATTATATATCTATGACGTCATAATTTTTGACAGGATAGATATATATCAGGCCTGCCCTGAGAGGGGAAATTTGGTCGAAATTGCTTATTAAGAGACCGACTACCATCGCAAGCCTCTGGAGCTGAGCAGAGGTTGGTGGAACTCAAACATGTGGCCTTTGAGTCTATTTCCCTTCTCTGGGCAGGCCTTATATACATGGCCATTACATACCTCTGATCTTCAAAAGCGACACTTAAAGTCGGCACTACAGGCATGAAAAACACGGCCATAACCATACATTTGTTATATCAAATATCATATGAGTCATGGGGGAATTCTTTTGCGTATGTTTTCAGTGCGAGCCGAAGACGAGTATCGAAGACGAGAGAGTTTCGAATTGATCAATGACTCGTGTGATAACTGTTCTTTTTCAATCGAATTGTGCAACGAGTTTTTCAACGACTAGCTGCTGAGTCGTACGAGCGTTAAAAACGGTATTAAAAAAATAGAAAAGGCATCGTTCACGTGGAAACAAATCGCGGTGAACGAGTGTTCGAGAAACAAACGGATAAAATTCCAGTATAGTGGTGGAGCCTCGTAAGCGAGAGAAGAGGGGAAAACGATAAATCAACGCGTATATTTTTTTCATTCGACGTTTCTCTCCGCGTGAAACGCATCCAACCGCGAGTCCTCCGTCCCAACGGAATAGATCGGCGAATATAGACATAACGAGAATAAAATATGGTGGGAGGAGGAAAAAATATGGTCACCCTCAGGGACCTGTTACGGGAAGATAACAATGATTTTGGCTACGCGACCGTGGAGTTGCGAAGAAGTAGGCTTTTCTACTGGAATTGCGAAAATCTCGCTAGATTCATTCTTGAGAATATGCTTTTGGGAGATAAAACTGTAAGAAGTGGGTGATCGTTATTTTCAGGTCTTAAAATTTAACACTCTTTTAAATGTTTTATTTCCAAGTACAAAATATTGTTTCCTATATCAAATGAAAAGCAATACAGGCGGAGGATTAATTCTTCCTTCTCTTACTATTTTTATATTTCCTGAAGTTTAAGCGCACCTGAGCCTGAGGCGCGTGTCTGTACTCTCTAAATCCGAATTAGTAGAAATTTTACTAATTGAATTAGTAGCATTGCATCTGACTGTTAAATTAGTAATTTTATCACTTTCTACTAAATGAAATGGTAAGATTTAGGTTACTAAATGAATTAGTAAGGGTATTCTACTAATCTGCTTAGTAGTACCAACTTACTAATTCAATGAGTAACAATGAATTGCTATTGGGGATTTAAACATGATATGCGACACTGTCGGCCTCTACGCGAACTAACCAATATGGCCATGGACAGCCGTGGATGACATACTAAATACACGTAAAACATCACGAAACACAGCAAAAACATAGCGTTTAAGTGTAATGATCGTCCAACTGAATAAATAAGTGCTGTAACAAGTAGCTCTGATGAGCAAAATACTTTTCAGAGCTGATAATTATTTGCTCCAATAATGGAATTTGCACATCAGTATCGAAAATCAACAAGTTTCGGAGGTTGTTGTGTCAGTGGTTGTGACTCCAAAGAGAATAAAAACCTCAATTCAAGTTTTCATAGAGTGCCACAGATTGGAAGTGTTAAAATAAAAAGGCGAAACTTATTTGGAAAAATTGAAGTTGTAGATCAACACAGTGTGTGGTTGAGAAATTTCGATCTGAAAGATTGTAACGTTAAGAATCACTTGTCTGCTCCTTGAATTTTATTATTGCCTTGCGTAGTTTAAAACGATTAGTGTATGAAAACATTTACGTTTTATCGAAAATTAAGTGTTACATGTGCATTTGTGCAATTTCCATCGTATACAGTGAAAAAACACATTTTATGTTAAAACTGTTTACCAATTCATTTAGTAGTAACGTTACCAATTTCTTTAGTAGATACAGTTACTAATTCATTTAGTCAGTTATTCTTACTCATTGAATTAGTAGATTTTTACTAATTACCAGTAAACGAATCGGCACTATTTGAATTAGTAGAAAACTACTACCAATTAGTAGTTTTCTACTAATTCAAATTTAGAGAGTAGGATGGCTTACGCTCGGGCGGCAAGTTCACACTCGTCAAAATAGCCTTCCTTACGCCCTCGATACACAATATACTATTATATTCTCACTTGCGTGGTGCAGTGTATGTGTAGTGGGCGTAAAGTTTTATGTAGCGGACGTAAAGTGTTATTTAGCGGGCGTAAAGTGTTATGTAGCGGGCGTAAAGTTTCATGTTGGCCCGGCGGCGGAGTGCGCATGTGCGAACGTCACTGGGCTGGAAGCGGCCACATTACGCCTGCCTGACGTGCATGCAATGGCGCGTTTTCAAGGGGGGTCGGACAAAAAAAATTTTATTCCAAAATAAGAAAAGATGTATTTATTTGTTTCCACGGGAGAACGATTTGGCGACTGCGCGGGTCGAAAATTCCAAAATGTATATTTTTGGACCACCCTAATATACAAATATATATATACCTCGAACCCAACCACTTTGAAAATTTCGCGCCATACGAGATTACCAATCGCAACAATTTGACAAATGGAGAAAACAAAACAGAAGAATGTTCGGACAGTTATCATCATCACTATCAAAAAACATTCTCTTCATAGGACGTTCTCGCACCATTTCTATAAGGGGCTATCCAACGCTCACTTTTCTGGGGGCTCTACAGACTCATAATATGGTGGTTTCGAATAAAATACCTTACATCACTCGTAGGGTTACACACCTCTTTACACGGGAAATTGAATGTTCGCAGGACAACCTGCGAACCCAGACGACATTGACAGTAAAGACTTGCCTAACCCTACTAATGATCTGCCCTACAACGGAAAAACATAGTTAAGCGACATTTTTTCGAAAAATGAGTTTTTTATATCAGTGGAATCGTGAGAGTAAGCTGCGTCTGACTATCATGGTTAAAATTATAATTTGTAATTATTTATAACAAAAGATCAATGTTTAAAATTTCGAATATTGAGAAAATTGACCAAATGCAATGGAAAAATATATAGAAAGTACTTTGCGGTGCCTGAAATTTGTAAGAGAAGTCGAATACGTCACGAAATACAAGGGAAGAATATACTGCCGTCCAAACTAAAAAGATACATAAGTGACATTTTTATGAAAAATGAGTTTTTGGTATCGTTGGATTCGTAAGAAAAAGCTGCGTCTAACTGTGTTAATAAAAATTATTAATTATTAATATTTATTGCAGAAAACGATTGTTTATAAATGAGGAAAGTTGAAAAATACAACATAAAAAGATACACAAAGTACTTTGCGTGTCCTAAAATTTGTATAAGGCATGTAATACGTCATCAGCATACAAATCAAAAAGAACCTAAAGAACTTTGTGTCTTTTTTGCCTTGTAAAAGTGACCGAGTGCGGAGCGAATTTACAAACGAAAAGAATCGCTTGCCCTTACGTATGTTTTAGCTTTGCGAAATAGCTCGGACTCTGATCGGAAATCCAAGGGAAATAAGTCCCGGCTAGATTCGGCTACACATTAGCGACGATCGTTCGGGTAAGTTCGGGACAGCCGCTGAACACACAGTGTCCCTTACGTATGTTTTGGTTTTGTATTTTGAGGCCGTGCTCGAGCTCTCCGATAAAGGCATCGTCCGCAAGTGCCTTTGTGTACTTTTTGCCTTGTATTTTTCACTTTCCGCGACTAGTAAAAAATCGCAAGTCCATTTTCTAATGGAAATTGTTTAAAAAATCAATTTTTTATTGAAAAATATGAAAGAGCACATTATTTTTACCCAAATAGTGTATCTAGATTATTCAAAATTTTATTCGATCTCAGAGTTCTTTGGGCAAACAGTTTTTCTCGATTTTCTCAGTTCGAGTGAGATTGGACTTATGTATCTTTTTAGTTTGTACGGCAGTATACGCAAAGCACTTTGCGAATCTTTTGTCTGGTAAATGTGGTCGAACACGCTTCTTGTTACAAAATCAAAATTTCGCATGTGCTGTACGTAAAGTCTCAAGTTGTAAATGTGTCGAGTCGAGCAAAGATGTCCAAGCGAAGAAATCCGCAAGTGACATCGGCTAAATTCGGTAAGCAGACGATCGTTCGGAATAGTTCGGAGGCGCTGCACAAATTTATCTCCAATGGTCACGAGGCCGCGACCTGACGAGATTGAAAAAAAAATCTTGTAACGTTTTTGAGATTTATTCTCACTCTTGGGGCCTCAGGCTATGTACTGCTATGTTATTTGTTTCTGAACTCTTTAATAATTCGAAAGCTTATAACCGTTTATTTGATGTTTAAGATAAAAATTCCTAATAGTAAATAATTACTATGCCTGAACTGCGTTTAAGATTATTAGGAGGTTTATTTCCACGCTAAAGTGCGATCTGTGTCAGATTCAAAATTTAGTCAAAAGCTTATGTTTGTTTATTTACTTTTTAAAAAAAAGCTCCTGGCATAAATATTAAAAAGAGGTATTACGATCAAACACCTTGTTACTTAATCCTTTCGTTTACGTTGAAGGATTTTACAATTTTAGAAAATTTCAGATTTCATAGAATTTTACGGAATTTTATAATATTTTAATGCTTATCAGGGAATTTTTTCACAAGAATTTCGGAATTTCACAGTGTTTCGAAGATTTTCCAATATATGAGTGTATTTCCAAAATCTAAAATAATTTTCAAGATTTTGTGGTGTTTAAAATTATTGTAACGAATTTTTAATTTATTTTAATAAGTTGAAAGGATTTCAAAGAATTTTCAAATATCCGTAACGGTCGGCTCTTATAACATACGAAAGTCTAATCTGACGCTTGTCAAGTATTACCGTTTACAATCAGTTTCTTTCGTGCCATTGAAGAATACAGTCGTATTTTACTTAATGTGTCAAGAAACAAATACAAATTCTTATGGACGATTATTTTTTAAATTATATTTCTGCATACAGACAATTTCATTCATTTTTATAAAAAGTTTTAACCGCGAAACTAAAAGTGACACTTGAAAACTGGGGAAATTCAAGAGCTTCGTCAAAGACGAGTCAATTTTATCAATTAATATTAAATTTTGTGGTGAAATAATGAAATTACAGATTTTAAACTTTAGGTGGTGTTGCAATTTTGATATAATTGAAAATTGAACTATTTTTCTTGTTCCGTGGGGGGGGGGGGGTGAAAATTTTTTATATCATAACTTAAATTACGACAAAACACCTTGTTACTTAATCCTTTCGCCTTCTTCTGGGTTTATTTTCAAGGATTTTACAATTTCAGAAAATTTCAGATTTCATAGAATTTCACAGAATTCTATAATATTTTAATGCTTATCAGGGTATTCGTTCACAAGAATTCCGGAATTTCACAGTATTCTGAAGATTTTCAAATATACTGGGTGTTTTTTTCAACTTGAGACATCGAAATAACTAAAAAAATACGCATCCTATGAAAAAAATATCCCTAATAAAAACTTTTTATTTTCGAGGGGGAAAAGCGATTTTGAACAAATTTACCTCACCCCACCCCTCAGAAGGCAGGAGTGGAGGTAACTTTGTAATTTCAAATGAGAACCCCAATTTTTTATCACAGATTCAGATTCTTCTCTATGAAATACGTAAGTTTTATTCGAAAAATTTTTTTCGATTCGTGATTTTTTTTTTCGATTCCCCCCCCCCTCCTGGGGGTTGGGTTAGGGTAAATTTTTTCAAAATATCTTTTCCCCCTCGAAAATAAAAAGTTTTTATTACGGATATTTTTTTCATAGGATGCGTATTTTTTGAGATATTTCGATGTCTCAAGTTAAAAAAAACACCCTGTATAATAGTATTTCCAAAATCTAGAAGAATTTTCAAGATTTTGGGGCGTTTATTTTGGGGTTTAATTTATTTTCTAACACATATCTCATTATTAGTAAGTATTGTTCAATTAATAGTAAAATAATATTATAATTATTATTGTATTCAAACATTTTAATTTTAAATCACATATTACTTCCAATATAAAATCGTACAAGTGTTTCGAAGAATCCACGTCTATGACGATACTATAATATTCATTGTACTTATAACTATAATATTTTTCCTTCGTTTTACCAGCGAATATTAAGCTTGCTTTTAATTAACAGCAACATATTTTTTACAACATGAAATGCGTATATGCAGTCATATTATTTATGCTGAAAATTAGTTATGAAATGAAGTGCGGCTCTGAAGAAGTTCTAGCCCCCACCATGCCTCGCATGGCGTTTGCGGATTTCTCTTGTTGTATCGAGGGCCGACGCTCGATCACTTTACAGCGAAACACTCCGCAAGCGACTTTGCGTATTTTTTAGCTGGGATTTGATTCCGAAAAACTTCGCAAGTACATTTTTTAATAGAAATTGTTTAAATAATCCATTTTTTATTGCAAAATGAGAAAGAGCAATTGCGTTTTACCAAAAAGGGGTACTTGCAATAATGAAAATGTGTTCCTATACTAAAGTTCTTAGCGCAAATGGTTTTTCTTGAATATCTCCGTTCACAGAAAAAACAGAAGATAAACTTTACATCGATTTCCGACGAAAGTTTCGCTGCAACAAAAATTAACCTTGTCGAATAAACTTTACATGAAACTGAGATAATTCCGTGTTTTTAAACTGTCTCGGAATAATTTGTCAGTTGTTTTTCAGTGAAAAGGCGTCTTCTGCTATGTAGTTCACAGCAGTGCAAAGAACAGAAGAGTGAAGTTGGATGAAATTGGTCTGGAAATCAGGACACCAGATTTTTCAAAACATTGCACTTATTACCATTTGATTTTAAAAATAATTGCACTTATCGCGGACGAATGCTTATATATTTTTCATGACTATCAATAAAGCACTCGACAACATTAGAAAAAGTCGTCATATTCACTATGATCTTAATCATAATTCACAAGTTATGAGATAGGAATTTCCATTTTGAAAGCTTCGAGATCCGTCGGTATTGCAGTTTAATATAAAATCCTTTTTACGGAGTAAAATTTTGAAGCTAATAATAGATGATTTATGAATTTATGAACAACTACAACTCCTATCGATCTTATTTCATGCTTCAAATTTTTATTATTTAACAAGTTAATTTTCAAACAGAAAAATCAGAAAAAAACTTTTCTTCTTCATTTTTTCGAAAATTCAGAAAAATAATTTCTTGAACTCAGAAGTTTTGGCATGTATAAGGGCACCCTGAGTCGTAAAATTTTATTTTGAAAAGTTATTAAATAAATATTTATCAAAAATATTGAATGTAAATAGAAAATCTTAATTTTGTACTGTAGATAACATTTTATAAAATTGATGGAAATTTAAGTATATATTCTGTCAGGTGTTTCAGGTTGGGGGGAGGGTGCGAAATCAAAGATGTCTGCAAGCTGAGGGATAAACAATAATACCAATTGCATTGAGACAAAACTTTATTTTTTTCAAAACTCAGAAAAAAATGGTTTTTCACCATAAGTGTATTTTGACATTATTCTTTATTTTCTAAAAACTATTCAATTCAATTATAAAGTCCATAAAAAATGTGTAATGATTTTATTATTTAATTAAATAGCTTTCTCGAGACTGTAAATTTCCTGAATTAGAAAATCCCCGAATAATGAAATTCCCGAATAGGAAAACTCCATAATAATTAAGTTCCCGGACATTTTATAATATTACCGAAATGAAAAACTCCCGAAGGATGAAATTCCCGACAGTTTATGATATTACCGAATTGGAAAATTCCCGAATAATAAAATTCCCGACATAAAATTGCCGAATTCTAGAATATCCTAACTATAAAATTCCCTAATTATGAAATTCCCGAATTTTGACAAATGAAAAAATTTATTCATGAATATTATTTATTTAATAAAAATACAATGATCAAATATTTTCATCAACAAAAATTGTAATGTTTAAAGTTTCTAAAATTACTGCTTGAATCTTAAATAACAATTATTGAAAAAATATTTTTTTTGATGAAAATTTTTTGACGACTGAAAAATTCTAGAACATAAAATTCATGACTCTTTCAAATTCCCGAATTGGGAATTTCCCGAATAATAAAATTTTCAAATATGTAATGAACTTCCCGAACTGGAAAATTCCCGAATACAAATTTTCCGAACAGCTTATGATATTACCAAAATAGGAATTTCCCGGCAATTTATAATATTACCGAATTTGAAAATTCCCGATAGAAAATTGCCGAATCATAAGATATCCGAAATGGAAAATTCCTGAATTATGAAACTCCCGAAACAATGGAAAAAATTGTTTTTCGATCAATATTATTTATTTATTAAAAATACAATCATCAAATATTCGTATAAAAAAAATCTTTTTTTCTGATCAAATTGTATAAAATTATTGTTTGAATTCAAAATAACAATTATTGAAAAAATATATTTTTGGATGAAAATTTTTGGACTGAAAAATCCTAAAAAATAAAATTCATGACTCTGTCAAATTACCGAATAATAAAATTTTCGAATATGGAATAAAATTTCCGAATTGGAAAATTCCCAAATAATCAAATTCCCGAATAAAAAATTCCCAAACAGTTTATGATATTACTGAAATGGAAAATTCCCGACAGTTTATAATATTGCCGAATTTTAAAAATCCCGATAGAAAATTGCCGAATTATAAAATATCCGAACTGGAAAATTCTTGAATTATAAAACTCCCGAAACAATAAAAAAAAGTTTTTCAATAAATATTATGTATTGATTAAAAATCCAATCATCAAATATTTTTATTAAAAAAATATTTTTTTCTGTTTAAAGTTTCTAAAATTATTGTTTGAATTCAAAATAAAAATTATTGAAAAAATATATTTTTGGATGAAAATTTTTGGACGAATGAAAAATCCTAAAATAAAATTCCTTAATAATATAATTCCCAAATAATAAAATTCCCAAATAAAAAATCCCCAAACAGTTTATGATATTACCGAAATGGAAAATTCCCGGCAGTTTATAATATTACCGAATTTTAAAATTCCCGATAGAAAATTCCCGGATTACAAAATATCTGAAATGGAAAATTCTCGAATTATAAAACTCCCGAAACAATAAAAAAAATTGTTTTTCAATTAATATTATTTATTTCTTATAAATACAATAATCAAATATTTGTATAAAAAAAAATATTTTTCTTCTTCAAAGTTTCTAAAATTATTGTTTGAATTTAAAATAACAATACTTGAAGACAATTTTCATCCAGAAATATAGTTTTTTTCAATTATTATTATTTCAATGTTAAACAATAATTTTAGAAACTTTAAGCATTAAGAATAATTTTTTTCTTGATAAAAGTATTTAATTATTACATTTGTTTAAATTCGGGAATTTTCTAGTTCGGATATTTTATAATTTGGCAATTTTCTGTCGGGAATTTTTAAATTCGGTATAATATTATAAACTGTTGGGAATTATCCATTTCGGTAATATCATAAACTGTTCGGGAATTTTCCAATTCGGGAATTTCATTATTCGGGAATTCTTATTAATCGGGAATTTTATTATATATTCGAAAATTTTATTCGGGAATTTCCCAATTCGGGAATTTGACAGAGTCGGGGGAATTTTATTTTCCGGGATTTTTCAGTACTCCAAATTTTTTTTTCAAATATTGTTATTTTAAATTCAAACAATAATTTTCGAAACTTTAAACATTAAATATTTTCTTTAATAGAAATATTTGTTTATTGTATTCTTAATAAATAAATAAATAATATTCATTTGACAAAAATTGTTTAAATTCGGGAATTTTCTAATTCAGATATTTTACAATTCGGCCACTTTCTGCCGGGAATTTTGAAATTCGGTAATATTATTAACTGGCGGCAATTTTCAAATTCGGTAATAGTATTGGCTGTTCGGGAATTTTATTAATCATGAATTTTCCAACTCGGGAATTTTACAGTGTCGAGAATTTTATTTTCGGAATTTTTCAGTCAGACCGAAAAATCATTTTTGTCCAAGCTGTAAAAAAAATTAAGTTTTCCTCCCTGTAATTGGTATTATCTGGAATTATTTGATATTATTGTTTCTCCTTCGGCGTGTAGACAACTTGCCAGCTGGCGTGACAACATTAAATACCTCATTGATGTCCACAAATCCACTTCAAAATTAATTCGATTCCCATTTTTCGTTTTGTTCTTAACCTACAATACCGACTGTGACAGAAAGTATCACGATAAAATCATTCAAGATCGGTTACCATCTCATGAACTTCATAAGCCATGGAATAATCTTTAAAGATGGTGACGATGGCTGTTGTTGAGTCAAGTTCTTTATTTACATTCAGGAAAAATATGTTTTGATTCGTCCGCGAAAAGTCTAATTATTTTCAAAATAACAATTAGGTTAGTAAAAAGTTGTTTTAAATCTGGTGTCCTGATTTATATAGCTTTTCACTCATACTTTGCCGTTTTTCCATTGCTGCAAAGGACGTAGCAGACGACAGCTTTTATTCCATCGTAAGATAAACTTTCGCCAAATAGCATGTAATCTTTAACAGCTGAAAATTTTACATGCAACAAAATTTAACTTCAGTTTTTTCTGTGTTCAACTCGGAGAGCACCTACATAACTTTTTAGTTTGTACGGCAGTGATGTAATATACTATAAGTTTTCCAGGTAAAATGGAGCCTATCACATGAAATTAATGTACATTTTTGTCATTTGAAGCTGTGAGTTTCTCGCAACCGCTAACAACCTATATGATTCGGTTTGGTAATAGAGGATCGGCTTTCCTCTATTTTTACACTATAATACTGATGGTCTGAAAACCCACATTCATAATCTTTAATGCGAGTTTTACAGTTGATTAAAAAACCACAATGCATTAATAAATTTACATTGGACGCATAACTAAAAAATCAATATTCCCTTAACATTCTCTACAGTCGACTCATGTTTTATTTTTCCATCCTTCCACCAGTTCTACCTCTCGAATTCCTACTCAAAAATAAAAAAGTTTTTTTTTATCGCACTTTTGTGATTCTCCAAACAAAGGGAGCGCTTTTTGTGCATTGGTCACACGTCGAAGTTTTTGTTATATTTGAAATAAAAATACATCGAGTTGGTTCAGCTTTTGGAAAGGAAGTTAGCGCTATTGCACGGATATTGTTTCATGTTTGCGTGTATTTTTTGGATTTGGTGTTTTACGATGCAATAGAGGTTTCACATCAGCATGAACCACAACACTGCAGCATATATTGTAGTTGATAAGCGTATTCGCATAGGATCGGGGCGGCCGTGCGTCTGGTCGGGCGTTACGTTCGACAATTTACGTTTAGTCCGTAGCATTGCGATATGTGTGCACAGAGCTTATGTAACGTGTTAATATCCGGATAACCCCGAAACGTGGACGGTTATACTCGTGGCGCATTGACGTTTTGCTGTTTGCATGGAAATTCAGAATAGCGTACTGCAGCTGATTTCATGCTCCACCTGGTCAATCCTCCACGTCCGATTTCCTCGCGAACTTTATTCCCATAATCTGATAAACATGTCCCATGTTTATTATAAAAATGATGGTCAGCTGTCGGTTAACACAGCTCTTGACAATCAGTGCTCTTCAGCAGTTGCCTCTTATCAACAGTATTTACACTCGAAGCTTTTTCCATTGTTTTTAATTCCCTTGATTTAATTGTTTTAAGTTATTTCGAATCAACCTGGTATTCATATTATTTTTTCTTGTGTTGAATGCATTTATTTGTCTTCCCATGAATACTGTAATCCTCAGGACTAAAGTAACTGCAATTATAGTTTGAGGATTAACACTTGTTATTTGAGTCTCATGTTTTGCTGCTTTTTCTTTGGGTAAAAGTTGCAACTGTTATTTAATTCTAATGTTAGAGGGCTTATTTTATTCTTTGAAGGATTCTCAACCAATCTCCTGGTACTTTCTTTTAAATTTTATTTAAGAATTAAAGCAGCGAGTCAAAAAGAGGACTAACTAACATTTAAGTAAGTCACCTTAATATGGCTGAATACGATTAAATTCTTCGTACTTCAGGTGACTTATTTAAGTGTTAGTTAGGCCTCTTTTCGACGTGGGGCTTCAATTATACGATTGTTCATTTTATAACAAATATTTTTTGTCAAATAAATTTTTTTAAATAAAAACTTACAAAGGGATTTGTAGAGAAACTTTCAAGGAATGAAATGAGCCCTACTACATTAGGATTAAATAAGAATTGCAACTTCTACCTTGACAAAAAGCAAAAGTATGAAACCTATATTACTATTGTTAAATAAACAATTTTAACTAGAAATATTTTTTTTCTAAAGTTATCTTTCAGTTCTCTTCAAAAATTTGCTAAAATTAACAATAAGAATATTTTCCTAGATTTTAGCAATCATTTTTAACAATGAAAAATTTCATTTACAAAAAATTCTTTATTTAACAGAGTTTATTTTTCTTTGCGAACTTTTTATTATTCTTACGAAATTCTCAGAAAATAATTTCTTTGAATTCACATTGAATCACTCAGAGAAGTGTCCTCTTGTGACGAAAGGATGTTTCTTGACGTCAATGGAATTTCCTCTCAAATTTAAGCAGCAAAAATTTTCCTAATGTGACTAAATTCATCTAATCTTGCAGTAAAATAATTCTGTTTGTGTAAAAAATATATTCACGTCGTTCAAAACGAAATAGGCAGGAGGACGATGCTTTTGTTTCAAGACAACTTTTTCTCGGAGTGAATTCAATTCAATTCCTTTAATTCTGAATTTTTAAGGAAAAACCTTATTTAATCGACTTCTTCCAGACCATTTATTAAAATTATTGTACACAAAAATGACGTTTCGGAAT
>CAKNYM010052650.1:0-39298 GCA_932195095.1 Andricus curvator
TATTTCTCTCTGTATTGAAGGCTGCTACACAGTCATTTACGTCACTTTTAGTCACTTTTTATCTATATTTGTGTTTTTGTGTGTGTGTGTGTGTGTGTGTGTGTGTGTGTATGAATTAAATAATCAAATATAAAATAAAATATATCCTAAGTGAATTAATTAGCGCTTATTTCTATCTGTATTGAAGGCTGCTACACAGTCACTTAAGTCACTTTTAGTCACTTTTTTTCTCAAATAACTTTTTAGTCATTTTTTAAAGATAAAGTAATCAGAGACAGATTTTTTAAATAAAATAGAAAAAACTGGAGTTTCTATTGGAACCAATTTTTGGTTCCTAAGGAGCTTTAATAGTGAAAATGAAAAAAATAGTTGCAAAAGCAATAAAATTGATTGACCGGCATAAAAAAAGACTTATGAACAATATTTCGAAAATAACTAAGAAGGTAACGATTTTTGTAGTTACTGTTGCTGAAAAAAATGTAAATCGTTCTTACAAAAAATTACTTGTCAAAGAAACTACTTACTTCCCAACACTAATTGTTTCAAGATAATCCAATTTGAAGTACAAATATTTAAAAATAATATTTTGAAATTTTCTTGGTGAGAACAAATTAAATCTAGTCTGAAATGCCGTAAGATTACTGTATAAAGGATAATAGTTTTTAAATAATTTTAAAATTTTAGATTACTAAACACTTACAGTATTTCGATTTTTGTAGGCGGGTTCCTACAGAGCCTGGAAACCTGAAAAACGTATAGAATATTTAAAAAATAGTTTCTTTATATATTATTTTTAATTCGAAATTTAATTATTAAAAAATAAAATAAAATAGTGTGCAATGGTCATACAGGGTTTCTACTGACTGGGTAACCCGGAAAATAAACAGGAAAGAACCCTAATTAACCGGGAATACAAAATCGAGCTGGGTATCACATTTAAAGTTTTGGAAAATTTAATATTTTTTATTAATCGCAATGAAAAAAAAAGAAATTTGAATGCTCGTCCTTTTTTTTAAGTTATAGTGTTGTAGTTATAGTTTATTCACTAATAAAGATTACGAATTTTATGCATGATCAATTCTGTAAATGAAAATGTCCAAATAAGTAATTTTATTTCGTGACAACACATTTACCGATATCGGCAATACAATTTCTGCATTTTTTTTAAAGGATTAATTTTAAGATTGACAGATTTTAAAATATGTCAAAATAGAATCTAGAAGATTCAAACGCATTTTTTTGTTATTTCACAGGATTTCAAATTCTTTGAGGAAAATTGAATTATTTCAAGACATATTTAGAAGCTTCGAAAATAATTAAAATCTTGAAAAGGTTTTAAAGAATCTAAAATACAATGTAGATTAATGAAGATTTCGAACAAAAGTTCAGAAGCTTCTTGAGAGATTTGAAATGTTTCGAAAGAATGACAAAAATTTCTTCAGATTTATGGGAAAACTTAAAATAATTTTGTATTTAGGAAAATATATTTTAAGGGAATATTTAAAATCATTTCAAAAGATTTTCAACATTTCAAAAAAGAAAATGTAAGATTTTAAGAAAAATTTTTCAATTATGTAGAATTTAAAAAAAAAATTCAGGAATAATTCGAGTCAGTTTAAAAGATGTTTGAAAATTCTTCGCTTAGTAGAAATTTCACTTTTTTGGTTAAAAATGCAATTTGTTGAACAATAATCTCTTTTGGTTGAGGATTCAACTATTTTATTGAAAATACATCTTTTTTTAAGAATTTTGAAAGATTCAAAAATAATTTAAAACTTGTAAAGATTTCAAAAGACTTCAAACATAATGTAGATTTTTGAAGACTTCGAACAAAATCTACATACAGTTTTTAATGTTTTTGGTATGAGCGATTAATTATTGATTAGTTTTTGAAGAGTTGTTCGAGAAAAAATATTACAAAAATTATTATGCATGTCATAAAGAAATGTAATTGTATTTAAATTGTCGCAATGAAAGATTAAAAATAGTTTCTTTCAATTACTCTCCAATGATTAATCAATAATTAATCAAGTCAACTGAAAAATCCTGAAAAATAAAATTTTCGTTACAGTAAAATTCTCGAAAAATAAAATTGTTTAAATATAAAATGTTCGAAATGATAAAACTGAAAATGTCAAATTCGTGAATTTTACAGTGTCGGGAATTTTATTTTTCGGGATTTTCCAGTCGTCCCCAAAATAAAATAAAATAAAATAAAACATATTTTGCAACTTTAGGTACAAATGAACAAAATTGCATACTTCGACATTTTTTGAAATATTATATTTCGATAAAAAAATGTTTTTCTTACTTTTTCCCGTTTAAGGTTATTCACTTCCATAAACTTTACAACAACAAAAAATGGAAAATACTTTTTTCTGTTTTTTACGGATCTTATGCAAACGGATTTTTACGGATCTTGTATAAAAATGTCTCATGTTTCAGGATGCGTAAAAAAAGAAAAAAATATTGTTTGAAACCTTAAAATATGGACGTATTTCCTTGGTTTATTGAAAAGAGAATAAGAAAAGAAAAAACATTTTTTTGTGGCAACTTTAGGTACAAATTAATAAAATTACATTTTTTTAAATATTATATTTTGACGAAAATTTTTTTTTCTAATTTGTTTCCGTCTCAGGTTATTTACTTCCATAAGCCTTACCCAAAAGAAAGTGAAAATAGCTTTTTTTCCATGCACAAAAAATTAAAAAAATTAAACATATGAGAATTTTTAATCGACTTGCCCAATGGTGAGACATTTTTTTTAACTTTTCGTTTTGTTTTGAATTTATTCGTAATGCCACAAAGAAACGTTTCAGAGCTATCACCAATAAATCTAATCATTTTGAGTTTTTTCGGTACACCCTACTGATTATATTATGTTTGGCATTAATACTTAATTCAAACACCAAAAATTATGACCAAACTTGCTAATTTTTAATCAAGAATTTCGCATGCCTTTGCCAAACTTGTTATCAAAGTTCATATTAATTTCGTTTCTTATTAGTCTTTTCCTTCCTTTCATCCAGCAGTTAGTCACGAACCAAAGTACGCTCAGTCTCAACTAATCGTTTTATACCACGAGTCGAGTATTGCATCTTTTTATATTTTTACCTGAAATGAAGGAAATATGAAGAGCAGAGAGGATTTCATTTCTTTCAATTTTTTCTGCGTCAATAGAGCTAAAAAAATTACCTCTTCAACTATATAAAAATTTAAATGAAAGCTTATCTAGAAAATCTGCCTTTAAAAGGAATATGCTTCATCGCACTCTAATGTGAACATAAGTCGTTTCCACTTCATATCTTCATACCATGATGCTGTATGGTTGTGTCGATTTGAAAACGATACTAATTGGAAGAACAAAAAAAAATTCACTTCAATTTTGCGATTGGATTTCACCATCGGTTAGTCGTGATCGAACAAAATTGATTAAGCCATTTGGTTTCGCGTTATAATTCATTTAGAGAACTTGCGAGTGATTTCAAATTCGAAATAATCGCTTTAGTGGATTTGAGCTGCTTTCAATAATTTATTATCAGTAATGTGATATTTTCGATCGTTTGATGAAAGTCGAGTACGAGCCACATTTTGAAAATTATTAGGATTTGTTCATAAAATTATTGTAATTCTCATTAATTATTTGTGAAACAATTGTGATTCTCACATGACAGAGGGAGTTTTTCAAAACAATTATAATTTTGACTTGGAAAAGTGAATTTTTTAAAAGAATTATAATTCAAAGAACAAAACTTTTTAAACAAATTACTATTGCTTACAACTATCTTCTCCTACAGTAATGATAGATAGTTGTGGTTTTTTTCAGAAATTTTTCATTTTTTGTCAAGTTTCCACTTAAAGTGAGGTAATAATTAATTCAAGTTAACAAAAATAATTGTTTGAACAATTTATTTTTATTTTAAATAATATTATCTGTGAATAAGTGTAGAAAACTGCGATTTTTTTCTGAAATATTTAACATTTTGCCCCTTTTTCACATAGTGCAAGGTAGCAATTTATGCAATTTAAAAAGCATAATTGTTTAAACAAATTATTATTGTTTACATCTATATTCGATTAGAGTAACGTTAGAAAGTTGCGGGTTTTTATGAAATATTCAGCTTTTCTTTTACATTATAGTCAGGAATCAAATAATAAATAATAATAATATTAATTTGAACAAAAAGTTTCTCAGTAACTGCTTGAAGGAAAATTTGTATTCAATATGATCCACATGCAAAATTTAAAGAAAATTTCAATTATCTTTTTTATTTCAGAAAAATATATTCACAAAACAGAAAGAGATGGTTTGAATATGATTTGCTCTATTGTTTATTTATTATTTGTTCATAACTAAAAAGTCAAAGCAAAGTTATAATTCCAGAAAAAACTGTAACTTTCTAGCAATTATATAACAGAAGATAATTATAAACAATAATAAAATTTTCAAACAATTATGTTTGTTAACTAGCATAAATTATTACCTTACTAAGTACAAACTTGACACAAAGTTAAAAATTGCAAAAAAGCGCAACTGTCTACCATTACTGTAGGAGAAGATAGTTATAAACAATAATAATTTGTTTAAACAGTTATGTTTTTTCAATTTCATTAATTATTACTGCAGTCTAAGTAAAAAATGGACAAAAAGTGGGAAATTTCAGAAAAAGCACAACTTTCTAGCATTATTGAAAGACGATATTATTAAAAATAATAATAAATTGTTTAAACATTAAATATTGGGATAAATTCAATTGATTTTTCCCTCGATCTAACTGAAAAGTCGAAAATAGGTTGAAAAATTCGGAAAAAACCTTTACTTTCCAACTCTATTCTAAGAGAAAATTGTTTAAAACAATAATAAATCATCCGAACGTTTTATTTAAACAGATATTCATTAATAGAAAGCAATAGTTGATGTATTAGAAACAATTTTTATTTAAAAAACCATAAAAAGAATTATAATTAGCGCCAAAAACACGCAAAACGCAATTTTTCACTTATGGTGTTTTTTCAGGACCCTATAAAACAGATTTATGGGGGTGAAATTCAAAAAGTAATCATTCATTTTGTATTCTATAGATAATTTTGAAAAAAAAGTTGAGTTTCTCGATTCACCTGATATTGACGATTCTGAATAAAATGTACAAAAACGTCTTTTTTCTTATGGGATGTACGTGTTAAACTTCATTGGACTTGCTGAACCTCTGAATATATATATTTTTTCAACCAAAAAAAAGCAATTTTGACATTCTCATCTAGAGAAGGTATTAGATTTGTGTAAAATTTGACCCCCCCGGTTTTTGTCAAATGTCCACGTTTTGAGACCCCCTGAACCCAAAAAACAGGTTTTTACGAATGTGTCTGTCTGTATGTATGTCTGTCTGTGAACACGATACTTTCGAAAGAATTGACCGATTGGACTGGTCTTTGGTACACACTTTAAGTCTCCTAAACTAAAGGTCAAGTTCGTTAGCCAGCCATTTTGGATGAAAATTCAAAAAGTGAGGGCATTTTGAAAATTTTTTAGACCGTTTTTTTCAAAATTTGGAATTTATATGTACGGCCGCTTATAGTAATTGAAAATTCAAATATTTTATTCTCATGACATTTTTCGATAAAATGAAAATTTTCAGAGTTACAGCATTTTCAAAATCCAAAAGAAAAAAACGAAAATTCACATTTTCAGCCAAACAACGCACGATACGAAAAAAAAGTCAGGACAAGAAAAGTGTTTCCTTTTGCACGCCTTACAAGATTATCATAACGACTTTTTGAATTTTCTTGAAAAATCGAAAATTCACATTTTTATTGCACAAGAAATAATGAAAAATCCAAAAAATCAATTTTACGGTCAAACTATGCAAGATACAACAAATAATGACTAGACTAAAATTGTGCATTCAAAAAAGATCTACAAATTTCTCATTGGTCACTTTTTGATAGGATGTGTAGTTTTTGTTTTATTCGTAAAAAATAACATTAACAGTGAAAAAATCGGCCCGATAAGCGGGCACATTCTCATCAAAACTTTGCTTATTTACTTTATTTTTCATCTCGTGTGTGGTTTTTCAAAATATTCAATTTTGGTATGCCCTGAATACTATTTCTAACGATTGAAACAATAAAATATAATAATAATTCAAACAATTTATTCTGACTGAAAATATGACTTTTATTTCAGAATGCGTTTTCATCTTTGTTCACTAAAATAATTGCTCTGAAAAAAAAGAGTTATTGGTTCCTCGTTTAGAGGTGGGCCGGGAATGCGCAGATGGAAACATATGAACTCCTATCTAATACAACGCTGGTGAAGGCTGGTGACCTTCTCAGCATAAAACATCAACCAATTGCGACTCTCTCGGTTTCCATTCCTTGTCCTCGCCCCCCCCCCTGCCCCCGTAACAGAAGTTTTGGTGGGACTGACGTTACAACTGGACTCTCCACTATACGACGAATGACATGATTTCGACTCGCAAAAAAAATTTCGCGCATAAAGATGGTAGTTGGGTGTACAATCTAAACATGAACAATACAAACAATAAAGTAGCCTCGGAATGGAGACTGGGTGTTTGGAATGCTAGAGGAGTGAATGATCTTAAAGTAAGAGAACTACGAGAAACTATGCATGCTAGGAAACTAGATATTTTATGTGTACCTGAGACAAAGAAAAAGGGATGCGAAAGTAGAAACATAGAAAATGGGGTGTTGAAAGGCGGTTTTGAAATATGATCAGGAGTAGATAGGGAATCACATGGTAGTCAAGGGGTCGGTTTGATTATGAATGAAAAAGCAAGATATATGTTCCAAAAACGACTAAGATACTTTTTTTCTCCCCAGATAGTTGGAAAAAAATCTTTCTGATTGTAGGATTTATTATAAAGATACGGAAATATACGCTGAAGTAGAGGAATTACCTTCTTCATTTTAAATCAAAATTAACTTTAGTCATTTTTATCTGAAGAACATTGAACATAACATATGGTCGTTGCGAAGCGAGATGAATATCCAATCGAGCGCGAAGCGCGAGATCCAACAGGTGCGCGCCCTAGGCGCGCTGAAACTTGCGAGCGAAGCGCGCGATGAGAATGTGCCCGCAAAGCGGGCAGATTTTTTTTTGTGGATTCCACAAAATGTAGGGTAATATGCATGAAAATTCGAGAAAAAAGTTCCAGTGTATTTATGGACCACCATCAAAAATCACAAAATCGCGGATTTATTAGCAAAATTGTTTATGAAGAAAAACAGTTGTGGCTCATTGATAAAATAAGGTAGGAAAGGTATATGGCCAAGTTATTTAGGGTTGAAGAAAAAAAAAGAGTTGAAGAAGCTGAAGGAAAATGCTAAAAAGATTGGAAACACATATCGGCAACGAAAAGGGACAAATCCTGCCACATTGAAGAAAAAAAAGTAAAGCTTCCTAGAGGTTTATTATCATTATTTGTCCACTGAAAAATCCTGTGGACTATGTGGACTACCTCCCAGTGGAATAGTGTCCCCTCTGATATCAGATAATCCGGGAAACGCGAGGGACAAAGTCGCACATTCGCGGTTATATACTGTTTCATAGGCAGGTTAGCCTGCTTTTCTTTCATTTTGGATACTTCCTCCTTTTTTCAAAAACTGAAGCTCTTTCATTCCCCAGATTTTTTTTTAACTTAATGAGAACGAATTTTTTTGTTCCGAGCGCTTGCAAAATGGAATTCTTCCCAGTTAAATTATTCCTATATCACAGCTATAATGGTCCAGAGATTATAGTCCTCAGCTTCCCTAAATTCCAACTTCCTACCATTTAAAAAAAAGTTGCGGACTAAAAATTGGACCTACAATATGAAATTATCCGCTCATTCGACATTAAAGATGGATGAGATAATGATCATGGGGTATTTTGGATTTTCTTTTTTCATTCGACGTGGAAACTAATAATTTTTTTAAAAGTGACATCACACTAAAGAAAATTATTTCTGAAATAAGCAGCAATTAGGATGTATTTCGAAAAACAAAGGGTTTGGACCGTGCGACTTCTTCGACTTTTTAAAAAAATGCGTCTTTTTGAAGAAAAATCCGACTAATAGCCTTTTTACCGTTTTTCTCAGAAATTCGCTATACTTGCATAGTTTAAATTTTAATCTCAATAAAACTTTTTAAATTTAAATTCAAAATCAGAGAAAATTCCACCATTTTAATACACTGAGCGAAGAATTCCCGTGTAGTTCGGGTTTACACCCCAATAGTTAGGGTGGTTTATCTTTTTTTTTTGTTTCACACGAAGGTTTGGTGCGCTTGCACTACTGAGACGTGCGATCACCCGAACCATTCGGGTGCTCAACCGAAACAGCAGCAACCGAAGTGGTGGGGGGCCCGCCCCAATATTTGGGGAGCTTGCACGAATGATTCGGGTAGTGGCACGAATGATTAAGGTCGTTAGACAACTGGAATCAATTTAAAATCTTACAGGTTGATGATTACAGTTCAACCCTGTCCTAAAGCACTATATGTACATTATCGAGTTTTCGATTATGTGATTTACCTAATCATAGAATGCTCCGTTAGTATAAATATGAGTGATGAACAATAAATTCTACATAACCTAGAAAGAGTGACATTCGGGAAGAACCTGATGTTCATCAGCTGCGGCCATTAGCGAACATGCGCAAACGTCGAACGCGCAACATCCAACGCGGTTGACGACTCGAATCTCCTGAATTATTCGTGCAAGCTCCCCAAGTATTGGGGCGGGCCCCCCACCACTTTGGTTGCTGCTGTTTCGGTTGAGCACCCGAATGGTTCGGGTGATCGCACGTCTCAGTAGTGCAAGCGCACCAAACCTTCGTGCGAAACAAAAAAAAAAGAGAAACCACCCGAACTATTGGGGTGTAAACCCGAACTACACGGGAATTCTTCGCTCAGTGTAGAGAATATTAAAAATTGAATTAAATTTTAAATTAATATCGTTTGTATTTGAACAATTTCTAAAGTCGTCAACCCGTATTCAAAGTTTTAATTTGATCAAATTGCAAGCCTTAACAGCTGGACATTTCTATGTCGAAAACGCTTAAAATCATTTAAGTTTAAATCCAATTACACTCTTTTGCTCTCTGTTTTGAACAAACTTCCCTTTTTTTTATTTTTTCGCTTAAATGGCAACTAAATTGACAGGACCCAATAAGAAAATTCAACTGTTTTTGTTGAAAGTTTATTCTTTTTTGTTAAAAATTGGACTATTTTGTTTATTACTAATTAGTTTGAAACTATGACCTACACATATTTTTTCAATTTTTGCATGACTTAAATCTAAACTACATTCTTCTAAATAAACACATTTTTAATTTAAAAACGTTAGTTCAGTTACGTGAATTTTATACAGATTCTTCATGCCAAATTGCTTACGTTCGTTTGATATTATTGATTGCTCGATCTCTGTATGTATAGAATTTTCTAAACATTCCCTTTCAGTAGTTTTTTTTATTACGTTTTCCACTGCTGTGATTTCAGCCAAATGAATACTATGCATACTACACATTCACCAAAAATACCGATAATGACTAGAAAAGTTTATAAAGAGAAGATCTATAGTGCAAAATGCTTTTTTTTCTGAATTGAAAGAAACAAATTCTATGTTGGATATTGGACAATTTTTTTTAAAACATGAAAGATAATAATCCATTAAATATCCCTTTTTAGGGTTTCGTAAGCCCTGGGCAGAAAACCTTATAGTTTCAATTGAGTGTCCGCCTGTCCATCCGTCCATCCGTCCATCCGTCGTACTTTTTTCAAAGGAGGGAAAGTGATGGCAAATGAGGGGAGGGGAAGTAACAGAAGTAAGTGGGAATGAGTAGAGGGGTTATAAGGGAAGGGGAAGTTGGGAAATTGAGTGCAGGGGAATTAGTGATTGTAGTAAAAATGAGGGGATGATAAGTAGGGGAAATTAGAGGAATAAAAGGGTAAGTAGGGGAAGTGAGGGAGAATAAGGGGGAGGTGAAGTGAGAGAAAATGAGTGATGGTGAAGTAGGGCATGTGAGGAAAAATAAAGGGATGGAAAGTAGTGGAAATGAGATGGAATGAGGGAAGGGAAAGTGAGTGAAAAAAGGAGTGGATGGAAAGTAGGGGTTGCGAGGGAAATGATGGGAAAGAATTAGGGGAAGTATAAGGAAGGAAAGTAGGGGGCGAAGAAGTAGGGTTAGCGAGATGTGGGAAAGTAGGGGAATGAGGGGAGGAAAAGTAGGTTAAATATGGGTGAATGAGGGAGGGGAAGCAGAAAAAATTTGGAGAAGTGAGGGGAGGGTAAGTGAGAGGTTGGGAGGTAGGGGAAGTGGAGAAAAATGATGGGATGTTACGTAGAGAAAAGGACGGGGGACAGGAGACGTGGAGGAAATTAGGGTATGGGGAGTTGCAAAAGTGTGGGGAAATGAGGGTATGGGGATGTGGGGAAGTGAGGGAAAATGAAGGGAAGGAATGTAGGGTAAATGAGGGGAATTGATCGGAGAGGAAGTAGAAGTTTGGGGAATTGAGGGAAGAGGATAGAGAAGTAGGGGAAGTGAGTGTAAGTGAGGGGAAGTATGGGAAATAATTCGAAATGAGGGTGGCTAGTGGCAGGGAAGTGAGGGCTGTGGAAGGGAAATAGGGAAGGGGAGTAGTAGCTGGGGATGCGATGAGTGGGGGAAGTAGACGAGGAAGAAGTTGAGGAAAGGGTGAGCACGGCTAAAGTCTTGGGGGGGGGGAAGTACGGGAATGTAGGGGTAGTAGAGGACGAATAGTATGGGAGGAGAAGGTTTGAACGACTTATTGTTCTTCAGGGGGTCTACTCACCTAGAAACCCTGAAAATGTCCGGGAATTTTTTCGAGGGTGCTTACATTTGTGCTAAAAATTGTAATATTAATTTAAATAATTATGTTTTTTCATTCTCGTAAAAGTAAATTATCTAGGTAAAGTAAATGGTAGCGTACCCAGAGGCAGACCGTGGAAAGAATTGTGGGGATGTGTGAATGAGACCCTGAATCGAAAAGATATAAAAATTGTTAAAAATTTCTAAAATTGTAAAAAAATCCGGAAGGTTTTGAAGCAATTTTTCTAATTATGTAGATTTAAAAAAAAAAAGATATTTGGAAGGTTTAGAAGTTTTGAAAGACTCTTTTGGTTAGAATTTCAGCTGTTTTGGCTAAAGATGCAAATGGTTGAAAAATGATATTTTTTGGTTGAAGATTCATCTAGTTTGTTTGAAAATTCGTTTTTTCAAAAATAATTAAAAATTTGAAAAGATTTCAAAAAGTTTGAAACAAAATGTGGATTTTTGAAGATTTCGAAACAAATTTCAGAAAGGTTTAAAGAATTTTGAAAGGTTTCAAAATAACAAAAAGTTTCTTAAAGATTCATTGGAAAGTTCATATGATTTTTTATTGTGGAAAATGAATTCTAAGAGAAAATTGAAAGATTCCAAAACATTTCAAATTATTTCCTAAAATTCCCATAAAAATATGAAAGATTTTAAATCAAAATTTGTCCATTTCGCAAGATTATAAGATTGTAGAAATAATTTGATTAATTTTAAGAGATATTTAGAAGATTTGAAAATATTTAGAAATAAATAAAAACTCTTAAATATTTCAAATAATTTAAAACAAACTGTATATTTATGGAGATTTCGAACAAAAAATGAAGATATAGTTTTCAATTTCTTTGATAATAGCGATTGATCATTGAATAATTATTAAAGAGTTTTTACAACAAACCATTATAAATATTAATTATTTTACTACAAAGTGAAATTTACATTAAGTACGTTATAAACACATATAATTATAATAAAACTGTCACAATAAAGGATTCAAAATAGTGTTCTCTAATTATTCTTCAATAATTAACTAATAATTAATCGCTAATATATACATTAAAAATTATATTTGAGAATTATCGACCAATTAGAGTTAGAATTGGAATTAGCGCAGATAATTACCACATCGAAATTGTATCATACTGCCAGGGAATTTTTTTCAGGATTTGATTGGGTATCCTGTTCTTGCAAAACAACATTGAAAAAAGAAAAAAAATTAACTTAAACTAACATAAATGAATAGAATTTATCTTCCTTTGAAGCGAAATGGTTTAGGAAGCCCTTGGGATGTAAGGGATATATTGCGACTATAAGACACAGGACAGTAGAAATTCTCAGTTTGTTGAAGCAATCTCTCGCGCGGCTATATGGGTCTGCTGATTGTGAATTGGGGTTGAGGATACTGGACGGCAAAAGAAGGACCTAGACGTTGGGGGTGGGGCGGGGGAGTTAGGGTAGGTCGACTGGTCCATGGAAGTGGATTCGTGTTTGGACTTTCAACCTATTCCCCAGTTTCCTACAAGGATACGATACTTGTACTTGTCTTTGTATGTATACATATACATATAGATACATTGGATGTGTTAATACACGTGTAAGGTTACGTAGGTGTCTACTGGGTGACTGAATTCACTTTCAAGGAAGTGAAGCGTCGTTCATTGATAATAAAAAATCGCACGCAGAAAGTCTGGACGGCTATTACTCTTCCGTATCGAAGTAGCTCGCAGATGTATCAAATTTTTCAATGTGTAGACGCGGCTAAGCTGCTGGATGCAGTTGCGAAATATCGCTTTGGACATTGATGACTGGAGACACATTATTTATTAGAGACGATATTCTATCCTAGCTTCCTTTTCTTCAACGCTCTTTTCGATTTACTCAGGGCTGCCACACAGTCACTTAGGTCACTTTTTTCACAAATCACTTTTTAGTTATTTTTTAACGATAAAGTCACTAAGAGGTCTGTGCGGAAAGTATCCAAAATTGTGGTTTACCAGGAGTAAGAGTTAATTCTGACCAATGGCGATGATACCCGATTCAAAGTACTCGTCTATGTCTTGAAATTGTTTTCCTTCCAAAGGATACTTCAATTTGGGAAACAGCCAGACATCACAGGGAGTCAGGTCAGGACTGTATGGGGGCTGCCAAAGTGGTGCAACGACGTGTTTCGCCAGAAATTGCTGAATAAGCTGCCTTGAATGGGCAAGTGTGTTGACGTGTTGAAGGACCCAGTCGTCACTTTTCCACAAATTAGGCCATTTCCTTGGTTTATAATTTCCGGAACAATAGTTTTTGGAATCCCGAGGTCCTCCTCTATCTCTCTCACTGGCAAACGAATATTTCTATTAATTAACACTCGCACTTTTTCCCACATTTCGAGGTGTTTTATCCTTTGCTGACCTGCCAGAGCGACGGGGTCACTTTCCATTGAAGTATGATCACTTTTAATTAGCTTAAACCACTCTTTAATTTGAGTATCACTCATAGACTCATCAACATACACTTTCCGAATCATAACGATAATTTCCGAACATGAACGGCAAATTTTTTGGGAAAATTAATTGCACACTCTTTGTTCGATGTGTTCCGTCATCCTGAAATTCGACGCGTACGTGGTGAGACGTTCACGAAACTGCGTACACTAGTCGACTAAAGATTTGCAGGTCCGTGCTACTTCGTAGGGGGCCTCACATATGCCCCTCCCTAAATGGTTAATACCTGTTTTTTACAATTGCACAACTAGGTACAAAGTTAGAGAACAATGTCGGACACTTTCTGGACAGACGTAGTATAGTCACTTTATTAAACAAAAATATCACTTTAGAGTCAATCCATTTCCTGAATATCAAAGTTGTTTGATGGTCTAGCACTTTTCGATGAAACTTTAGTTTTCGGTGAGTGAAGTTTATGATTAAAATGATTTTTCAACATTTTAAAAATTCAGGGAGTTACATGAATTTGAATTTCGAGACCTGACTTTTCTTAAAACATCATATTTCCCAAACAGCTGAGTGAATTTGAATGATTTTTTCAGGTGTAGTGTATAATAATTTATAGGCATTTTCAATGCATTTCAAAACAAAAAGAGATTCAAAAGGGGTCTCAAAAAATAAAATAAATATTTTGGAATCCATTTTTCGCTCAAAAGCATTTTTTTCTAAATATAAATATTTCGACCACATTATTCCGCACAGTAAGGCGGAATGAAAAAGGTCAAAATAACTTTTAAAACGCAATTCTCAATCGATTTTATTTTTTTCGCAAAATTTAAAACGAAAATTCATAATGTGTCTTTATTTATATAATTTGTTTTTGAAACACAACAAATAATATCGAACGACCTTGTCGATAAAATGAAGTAATTTGAGCGTCAAAATATTACTTTGAATACGAACAATCCATTATATTCACTATTTGATATTATGACTTGTTTATAACAGTTGTTTACAAGAAGAAATAAGAAAAAGGAAAGAATCAACATTCGTTCCCTATTTTCATTAACTTTTTCCACTAAAAATTTACCAGAATTTGTGACTTAGAAGAGGGTATTTGTGTGAAGAATTATAATCAAGACTTTAGGACAGGGAATTTTTGACATGCAATGAGAATTTTGAAAAAAAAATTCTCATTCTGACCTAGAAGATGGAAATTAAAGAAGAAACCCTGTACAAACTAAGAACTATAATTCATTTACAAAATTCTCTTTTCCAAAGCAGGATTGTAATTCTGATGGCCAAAAATTATCTGATGTTCCAACTAAGAATTTTATTTTAATTTCCAAAATTCACTGTCCCAAATCAGAATCTTCGAAATTTTTACAAATTTTTAGGAGTTTCTTGAAATCTTTAAAAATCGTTTGAAATCATTGAAATATATTGAACTCTTCTAAATTCACCAGGAAAAATTAACAATTGATTGGGAAAAGACCGAGAAATGACCGGTAATACAAAATCATCCGTCGGATACACACTCTGTTTACCTAGTTTTTATCCTTAGTGCCTCATTTGAAGTCGATGTAAGATTTTCTTCTATAAAATAATAGAAAAAAACGCTTCCTTCTTTACAAAATTAGCTGAGAATGAATACAAATTTCAAGAATTCATCCTTCATACAAAATATTCTTAGAAAGCGTATCTTTTCATAAAAGTCGAGGATAAATTAGATTGGCTAGAGGTCTCGAGTAAGTTCGGCAGATAGGAAGTCAGTTCCTAGATATTGCCTGTTCAACATGTTTTGAAGAAATATGACTCCTCGACTAGCAAAACTCGAAAAGTTCTGCGTCGTAAGAATTCAACGAGTGGGATCAGATGAAGCGATTTTCAATCGTGCGCGAAAGGGAAATTTCAGTTTTTCCATAGGAATGGTTGCATTCCAAAAGTAGAGTGGATTCTTGACTGATGTTGAAGCTCCTCGAGCGTTTCTCAAGCGAAGTAGAGAAGTGTATACAGGGTGGTGTGAACCTTCTGGCGCCGCTCACCGGTTCACGAGGCTCACCCCCTTGCTCGAAAAGCTAGGAAAAGCAAAGCCGTATCCCTGCAGAGAAAGGAGAGAACAGCCGGAGAACGACACGTACAGAGTGCGGCAATTTCGTGCAATACCGCCCGCATACCGTGCGCTCCAGGAATGTGGCTTAGCATTTTCCAGCTGCCGCGACCTGGGTACAGACCTCTTTGCGTATAGTATATTCTATTCGAACTAGTAGCGCATCCGTCAGCGGGGTTTATATCTCGACATTAATCGTTCGGCTAATGACGCTCCCTAAATCTAGCGATAGTTCCCACAAAGGCTCAAAATTACAGTACATTAGCTCTTTATTTTT
Source organism: Andricus curvator (assembly GCA_932195095.1). Lineage (NCBI taxonomy): Eukaryota > Metazoa > Arthropoda > Insecta > Hymenoptera > Cynipidae > Andricus > Andricus curvator. The sequence goes on from CAKNYM010052650.1 coordinate 15,652, forward strand.
TCTCTAAACTTGAATTAGTGACGATTCCACTGAAATTCAGTCGCAGTACATTCAGTCAAAAACGACTGGAATTTGTAGCGACGTTTTTGTAGCACTCGTCTTCGGCTTGCCGACGGCTCGTGGGGGTTTCCGTCAGCTGGTTTTAAATATCAAAATTAATCGTCCGACTAATGACACTCTCTAAATCTAACAATTCTTCCCACAAAGGATCAGTAAATTTGCTCTTTATTTTTTCTTTCAACTTGATTTAGAGATAATTTCACTGATACTCAAACATTTTTTACTGACCCATCCAGTCAATAACGACCGGAATTCCAGTTACGGTCAGTACAAATTTCAGTGTTTTTTTTAGCACTCTCATTCAGCTCGCCGACGGCTCGTGAGAGTGTCCGTCAGCGGAGTTTATATTTAGATATTAATCGTTCGGTTAATGACGCTCCCTAAATCTACCGATAGTTCCCACAAAGGCTCAAAATTACAGTACATTAGCTCTTTATTTTTTCTCTAAACTTGAATTAGGAACAATTTCACTGAAATTCAGTCGTAGTACATTCAGTCAAAAACGACTGGAATTTTTAGCGACGTTTTTGCAGCACTCGCCTTCGGCTCGCCGACGGCTCGTGAGGGTGTCCGTCGGCTGGTTTGAAATATCAACATTAATCGTCCGACTAATGACGCTCTCTAAATCTAACAATACTTCCCACAAAGGATCATTAAATTTGCTCTTTATAACGACCGGAATTTCAGTGACGGTCAGTACGAATTTCAGTGGTTTTTTAGCACTCTCATTTAGCTCGCCGACGGCTCTTGAGATTGTCCGTTAGCGGGGTTTACATCTAGATATTAATCGTTCGGCTAATGACGCTCTCTATATTCAACGACGCTCCCCGCAAAAACTCAATATTACAATCAATTAGCTCTTTATTCTTATCGAAACTTAAATTAATGAAAATTTCAGTCAAATTCAGTCGTATCTCACTGATTCATCCAGTTAAAAACGACTGAAATTTTCAGCATCGTTCACTAAAAATTTCAGTAGTGTTCTCAGCACTCGCCTTTGGCTCGTCGACGGCTCATTTCATTTTTCTATACTTTCTCACTAAACTTGAATTAGTAAAAGTCTAGAGCTAAAAATTTGTATCCGGTTTGAGATTTTGTTCTAAATTTTTATTTATTTTGTGTTTAGCAAGAAATTTGACATTTAAATTTTGTTTTTAAATTAGCGATCCCATTTTTTTTGTGACTACCTACATTTTTCAGTAAAGAGACTCCTTAAAAATAATATCCAGCAGGTTAAAACATTTTAAAAATGTTGTTCTTTTTTATATTAACAAATTAATGAGTGCTTCAAGATTAAATATATTTGGAGACTTTATGTTTTCAATTTTTTCGGGATATGCGTAAAAACAACTGCATAACATAGCCATGTCGGGCTCTAATTATTTCGTTCCTTTAAGATAATTGATCAAATATTTGTTGGGAATAAAAAATATGTTCAAATACATTTCATAAACAAATACAAATTTTCAAAATATTCAACCATCAGATTTCGTTTTTTTTTTCCAACGGAATTAATTTTAAATTACTTGGCGAAATCCTTCCTCAATGATGCTTTTTTCAGGAACAATAATTTTTCGTTTTATAAACATTTTTAAAAATAAATTCACAACTATATACAACCATATACCGGATGAAAATTGACGAAATTCTGTATTTTATTGTCAAATTTATTCAAACAATTAACAATTTTTATCAGGTATTAAAAAATCGTACATATCATTTATTCTCGACAAAATTTTTGATCAATTTTGTTAAAGGAACGAAGCGTTTAGAGCGCAAAAAGGCTAAAATATTCATTTATTTATTAAATTTGTTTATAAAATTAACAACTGCTTTGAATTAAAAAAATTTTAGGTTATGTTTGCGGTTTGCCCTGGAAATCGCTATTTTTAGAAAAAATTAATAAATTTTAAAAAACAATAAAAGCGGTTTTTTATCGTAAGTTTTCTTTGAAATTTCAAAGAAGATTTACAATTTTTTAACACTTTAAAGTTATGTTAACTTCTTTACCGAAAGTCGGTTATTTCAAAGAAAAATCATTCAATTTCAACAAAGATTCAAAATTTGGAACAATTTACTGTCAGGTTATGTTTGTGGTTCTTGCCGAAAATTGATATTTATAATAAAAAAAAATATAAGATTTTTCAGATTATCATTCAGTCAATAAATTCATCGGTGGTTTTGTTAGCTTTGTCTGCCGAAAATCGGTACTTTTAATCGCGTTTTTAAAAGAGAATTTACAATTTTAAATAATTTTCTGGTATAGTATTAGTGTTTTAGTCTAAATTGCTACTATTAATAAAAACTCATTTGATTGTGTATTTATATCAATTTTATATTTTAATTTAAAAATTGCCTCAGAGAACAAAAAAATCGGTTGCATAGCGCGCGTGTTTGATTTCTAGTTTAACACAATTTGTTGTGTCTTATAAATGTGTCGCATTTATTAACTTTTGTTCATGACGGTTGTATTTTTCATCGAAAAAAACTTCGCCTTTTTTTAAATCCTCCTTTTTCGAAGAAAAATGCACTTCTTTCCCCCCCTACAAATGAACTGCTGAACCACTGTGATCCCTGGAATATGTGTTAAATTACTATTCTTCAAGTACAAGATGCTCTATTTTATTTTTTGACAAGAATTGGTTTATTTTGGTTACATTGTTCATTCTTGTCGTCCCGAATTTCATTAAACTGAAAGAATTTAAATACGTCGTTTCTGGTAGACCTTGAAACAACAAGTTCGTTACCTTTAGCGTACACTGGTTGAGCACGACGTAAACTCCTAGCGTAATAAATTACCCAGCGCAAGCCCTTAAGGATTAAAAAGCTAAATTTCCTTGTGCATGATCCTGTGAAACGGAAACCATAAAATTGGCTAGCTTTCCTACTTTTAAAAGTGGGTCGTTGTGTCAGCTTCCACTGTGCATAATATTATGCATATTAGGCTATGCGCAAAATCAGAATTTATTGCTATAATTAATGGCTTAATGACTACAATTAAATTCGTCAAAAACCTCTCTCATTTTTATGTCGACTTATACGGTGTAAATACTGTAAGTAATAATCTTGTCTTTATAAAAATGAAATTTTCTGATATTGCTTCAGAATTTCGAATTTATGTACACTTAATGGAGGCAGGTCGAAAAAAGCAATTTTTTTTTTAGATCGAGATGATGCCATATAAAAAATTTGCCTCATATTTGAGTTGTTCATTTTTGAACTTAAGATAACTTTAGTACATTTCTTATGAATATTATTTGGTGTTAAAATTTGTCGTTACGCTTGGGAATTATAAGATGTTTTAATTACACTATTAAGCGAAATTGAATGGCTTCAATAAGTATATCTACAGTTGCGCATATAAATAATTAAAACTAACAATAGTAAAGTTCTTTAACGTCTGAAAACCCATACTTAGAAGAAGAAAAAAAAACTAAAATGTTGCTCAAGTCTATCGTACCAATTTATTCAGTAAAGATCAGTAAAAAATCCTCCCTAGCGTGAATATTCCTGATGTGCTGATTTATATTGATCCAGTCCCTGATGTTAAGAAAGATGTCACGGTCATATCTATGTTTAAGAAGATTCAAGGCAGTTATGTTGAAGCATAGTTGTAGCCCATATGTATTAATAATATAAAAGTTCTTTGACGTTCAATAATGAGGAAAAATAAAACAACCAAAATTGTTGTTCAATATTACCAGACAAATTCATTCGGGGAAAACCAAAATTTTCAAGAACACACTATTCTCCTCATCAGGGGAAGGAGAACTAATAAGAAAATCTTTTCTAGCGTGAGTATTCTTGATGTACTGGTTTACATTGATCCACTCCTTGATGTTGAAGAAGATGTCACATTCATATTTATGTTTAGGAAGATTCAAGGCAGTTATGTTGAGGCATAGTTCTAGTCCATATGTAATAATAACATAAAAGTTCTTTAAAGTTTGAGAACCAATAACTAGGAAGAAGAAAACAACCAAAATTGTTGTTAAATACTACCGGACAAATTTATTCGGTGAAAACCGTAATTTTCAAGAACACACTATTCTCCTCATCAGAGGAAAGACAACTAATAAGAAAATCCTTCCTAGCGTGAGTATTCTTGATGTACTGGTTTACATTGATCCAATCCTTGATGCTGAAGAAGATGTCATGGCCATATTTATGTTTAAGAAGTTTGAAGGTAGTCATGTTTAGGCACAGTTCTATTCCATGTGCATTAATAATATGACCGTACGTTAGCGTCCGAGAACCAATGCTTAGGAAAAAGGAAACCACTAAAATGTTGCTCAACAATATCGGACAAATTTATTCGGTGAAAACCCGAAATTTTCAAGAACATACTATTCTCCTCATCAGGGAAAAGACAAGAAAATCCCTCCTAGCGGGAGTATCCCTAATGTCCTGCTTTACATTGATCCAATCCTTCATATTTAGGAATATGTCACGATCATATTTATGAATGTTGTTCAGCTCTATCTTACGAACATTTATTCGGTGAAAAACCCAACGTTTTAAGAACACACTCTTCTCCTCATGAGGGAAACAACAATCACAGTAAAACTTGTGAAGTTGGCCACCTGTCTAATTGTAAGTTGGACTGGTATTTACGGAACCGTAAAATTTGCATTGACTTTAATAGGATCTTTCTTCGATAAGTTGGCCACCTGTCTATCTTGTATCTTGGCCGCCCTTTTTCAAGATTTTCACACATTCCAACCTGCCGAAGTTGGCCACTGACATACACGCAGAGCGGTAAATTACAATTTTCAAACAGATATCGTTTGAAGATTAGAGATCAAACGACTTCTACTTCTCCAATAGTCTCTTTTATCTTATTCCACATCGACTCAGTAAGCTACTTAGCCAGCAGAGGCCCTACTCAAACATCAACGACCAGTACCAGTAAATCATCCCCTACTCCGTCATGGCTGCAGGCCTATGATAAGTCAACGTGTGATAACATAAAATAGTGAACTGTGAAGATTCAATTCATTTTATCTCTACTCACCGACTTGACGTAGAAATATTTCATTCTAGCGTATAATCGCTTCGATACATACCGTTCTTCTTAGAACGATAGGAACATTCTTTAAAACGAAAACTCAATGACGGCATAATGGATACAAAACGAAAGAAGATTATTGAATTGACTATTGAAATGAAGAGAGAAGTTTTATACTTACTCGATAAAGGTGATAGCCAGCGGAAAATCGCTGAAGCTTTTTCTGTAGCGAAGCTAACTGTTGGGCACATCGGCAAAAACAGGATCGAGATTTTAAGATCCTGGAATGAAAACTGCTGCAGTGAAAGAAAACGCAAATTACGTAAAACTGAAAATGAAGAGCTCAACAACTTGGTTTTTGAGTTTTTCTGTAAATGTCGACCTATGCTCTAGTCAAAAGCTAAAGAAATAGCAGAAAAGCTTGGTGTATAGAAATTTAAAGCCAGCAACGGTTGGTTGGAATCTTTCCAAAGACGAAACAACATTAATTTTCGGATTCTCTGTGGCGAATAAGCAGCAGCGGATTTTGGAAGTAGCAGCAGAATGGAAGTCAAAATTGTCGAATTTATTGAAGGAATACGCTCCTGAAGAAATGAAATTCAAAATGACGTACTCTCAGTTGATGAGATTATAAACGCCGATGCTAAGTTGATTCTTCATGAAGAAATACCTACTACACGTGACGATATTTTACAATCAATTTTGCAGCAAAAAGAACACTGATGCCGAGTGTTATGATAGTGAAGACGATGAAATAGTGAACGGCAAAAGTACGCCAGCGCCAACTCATATAGAAGCTCTACAATATTTAGCGCAACTGCTGAGGTACTCTTCCAGTCACCAATCGGAGCTAATGGCTAGTTTGTTTAAGATGTCGTAGATTCACACTTGAAGTATTCTCATTTTAAGAAAAAAAATCTTATTTCAAGAACATTAAAATAAGCTGCAACAAAAATGATCCCGCTATTTTTCTGTGAAGTTTCGAAAAGTTCTATCTTCTCAAAATAACGTATTTTCTATTTATTTCATTTATAGATGCGTACTAGTATGTATTATGAAAAAAACAGGGGTTTCGAAACATAATTTCTATAACTTGGCCACCTGCCTAAGCTGGCCACATTTTTATGGAACCGCGGTTGGCCAACATAGACAGGTTTTATTGTAATAAGAAAATCCTTCCCAATAATGTTACTTAAGTAATGTAATGTTAACTAGGACATCAGGGATACTCACTCTAGGAATCATTTCCTTATCAATTGTCATATCCCTGACGAGGAGAGCAGTGTGTTGTTGAACCGTTGAGTTTTTTCATCAAATAAATTTTTCCGATCGAATTGAACAATATTTGTATTGTTTTATTTTTCATAAGTATTTGGAGAACTGTACCTTAACATGACTTCTGTGAATCTTCTTAAACATACATAAGACCGTGAGATCTTCCTCTACACCAAGGATTGGATCAATGTAAATCAGCACATCAGCGATACTCACGATAGAAAGGATTTTCTTATCAATTATCATTTCCCTAACGAGAATAGTGTGTTCTTGAAACGTTGGATTTTTTTCACCGAATAAATTTGTACGATAGAGTTGAACAACATTTTAGTTGTATTTGTTCTCAACGAAATTAACAATTTTTGTTTGTTTTAATGAATAGAGCATGCACGATTTACCGATAAACGGTACTTTTCCTTTCAAAAACTCTCATAAAGGTGCAGATGTAAATGCGTTTCATTGAATATCTCAGTTGGCTCCAAATGCAGTTGTACAGTTTCTTCATCAGGAGGACAGAAATGATCTGTCCTACTATTTTAGATCATAAACATGCAGTATTCCATCTCTGCGCATAAAAGATGTTTGAACCAGTAGAAAAAGTACGTTTACGGATATTACATTTTAAGCGACCTCTTTTTAATAACATCGTCTAAGTACACAAAGCAAGGTGCTTCCTTTAACGGGCAAAGTAACGCCGGATAACGGCAAAGAGAACAAATGTACCGCGTTTCATTACTGCTCTACAGTGTACACACTTCAACGAAAATATAAGCTTGAGAATGAAAAGTGCGCTCTTTCCCAGTGAATTGACCGTATACCACGTTTTGAAACGTGACGCCTTAACTGATTCTATTATAAGACTAGAACTAAAGCGATCCTTAAAGGATGATAGGTGAGGCGAGAGAATGAAAAAGAATTCGTCATTTCCCTGGAATGACCGCAAGATTTTACGATACTCTGCAGCAGAGAAACGATGTAGATCGTTTCGTCGGAGTCATAATTTCAGAATAGTGTGATGTCAATATCTGGATTCTGGAGCGGACGTAAGCGTAAGGCGTTTAACCCTATATTGATACACCCAGATGCGGGTCCAGAGAGTCATAAAAGTTCAAAATTTCATATCTAAAAAAAAATTTAATTTCAATCTTGAATACTTAACTACAAAATCAAAGCGTTTGAAGCATTAGAACTCTTCTAAATTTAAAGCAGTTACAATTAAAATAAGGGTGCGTCCATATATCGCGTTGATACTCTCAATGGGTGGGCGTGGAAAAGGTTTTGTAACACGTGACACTTCTCTGATCAGAGAATAATATTTAAGTCTGTTTCGATAGAATAAACACCAATATTATCGATGAAAAAAATTAGTACACTGGAACCTGGATTTCAGTAAACTGGATTTGTGCCTTCCTAGAATTGATTGTCCTCGGGATTTCGTTATGAGTAAAGTGTGACAAACAGCAGGAGGGCCGCACTAAGCGTGTTAGTTGCATCAAGTTGCGGCATGCTTCGAAATCTAACAGAAATCTTCATTGTGGCCCTGCCTTTTTACGTATGGAGTCCCTGGATTTGTGTCCAAGGCCATAACCCAAATCGTGCACAAATCCAGTTTCCAGTGTAGTTGCATTTTCAAACAAATAGTTGAATTTTTCACTAAGAAAGAAAGGTTTCCAACCAGAAATGAAACAGTTAAGTTTTTAAGTTTCAAAATGAATTTTCAACAAGAAACAAACGAATCATCAGCAGTTGAATTGAACAAAATGAGACGTATTTTTAACAAAACAGTTGAATCCTCAACCAAGTAGATGAATTTTCAACAAACAAAATTAATTTTCTACCCAAATAGACGAATTTTTAACAAAATAATTGAGTTTCCAAGCTAAAAAGTCAAATGTTTCAGAGAACCGTTTACTTTTATAACGGAAAAAAGAATTTTCAACAGGAAAAGTTATTTTCAATCACATAGTTTAATTTTTTACCACATTAGCTGAATTTTGAAACAAAATATGAATTTTCAACAAAACAATTAATTTTTCAAACAAATAGTTTAATTTTCTAGCAAATTATTTAATCTTGAACTAAAATGGTGAATTTTAAATGAAACATACAAGATTTTTTTACAAAGTAGTTCAATTTTGAACCAAGTAGTTGAGTCTTCAACCAAAAAAGATTATTTCTCAATAAAAAATGAAATAGTTGATATTTCCACTTAGAAATATTTTTATTTTAAATCAAAAATAGTTGAATTTAATAAAAAAAAGGTGAATTTTGAACAAAATAGTTGAATCCTCAACCGAAAGATTTCAACCAATCAGTTGCACTTTTAACCGAAAAGAATACATTTTCAAACAAGAAGATTAATTTTCTACCAAAAAGGACGAATTTTCAACAAAATACATGAATTTTCAACTAGAGAAGATCAATTTTAAACTAAAAAGTAATAGTAAAATTTTCCGTTTAAAAAATTTATTTTCAACCAAAAATAAAAGGAATTTTCAACAAAGTAGTTCAACTTGCAATCAAGTAGTTGCATTTTTGACCAAAAAAGATTACTTTTCGACAAAATAGTTTTATTTTCAACAAAACAATTAAATCGTTAACCAAATAGTCGAATTTTTAGCCAAAAGAGATGAATTCCGAAAAAAATCGTATACATCAAAACAAAAGAAAATTAATTTTTAACTAAGAATAGTCATATTTACTCACTGGGTTCGATTAATTTAGTTCACATTTAAAAGAAAAATTAATTTTTTTAACTGAAAATTCAACTATATAATTCTTACTGAAAATTTTTCTTTCATCGTTAAAAATTCATCTGTTTCGACGAAATTCCATTTTTTTTGTAGAAAATTAAGTTTCTTGCTTAAAAATTTATCACTTTGGCTGAAATACTATTTTTCTTTTGGTTGAAAATTAAGTTTTTTCAACTAAAAAATTAAATATTCGATTTTTATTTGTAAATTTATCTGTTTTAGTCAAGTATTCAAACACTCGGTTGGAAACTCATGCATTTCGTTAAATTTTTTGGTCGTAAAAAATTCATTGTTTTGTTTGGGATGTATCATTTCGTTGAAAATTCATCTCTTTCGTTGCAAATGAGAGTATTTTAATGATTTTTTTTTTTTTGTAAAAAACTAATTTTAAACATTTTAAATGTAACTATTTAATTTGTGTTTTACATTTTTTTAAATTGAAAGTTCATGTATTTTGTTGAAAATTTGTCTTTATTGGTGGAAAATTAATCTTCTAGATTAAAAATCCATTTTTGTTGTTGAAAATTCAACTGTTTTGTTAAAAATGCGTATTTCCGGTTAAAGATTCCAATGTTTTTGTTTTAAAATTAAAATCTTCTTTTGGTTAAAGTATCAACTATTAAATTTTTTGTTAAAATTCATCTCTTATGATTAAAAATGACTTTCCTTGTGGAAAATTGAACTAGGGAAGATTTAAGTATTTCAGTTGAAAATTTATCATTTCAGTTGAAAATTCATCTCCTTGGCTGAAAATTGAACTATTATGTTGAAAATTCGTTCACTTTTGGCTGCAAATGATTATTTTTTAAATGAAAATTTAACTGTGCAATTTGTGGGCGAAAAATGGTCTTGTTTAGTTGAAATTTCAACTATTTGGTTAAAAATTGATCTTTTTTAATTGGAAACTTAACTGCTTCGTTGAAAATTTGTCTTTTAGGTAGAAAAATAATCTTCATGGTTGTGAATTCATGCTTTAGATTGAAAATTCATTTCTTTGATTGAACAGAGAACTATTTTGTTCAAAAATCGTTGTTTCTTTTCAATTTATTTTTAACCTAAAATTGAACGATTTTAGTTGAAGATTTATTATTTTATTAAAAATTCATCTCCTTGGCTGAAAATTTAACTATTTTGTTGAAAATTCGTTCATTTTCGGCTGTACATTGATTTTTTTACTGTAAATTGAAATTTTTGGTGGAAAATTGATTTTGTTTAGTTGAAACTTCACCTACTTGGTTGAAAATTAAACTTTTTCAGTTTAAAATTCAACGACTTTGTTGAAAATGTGTCTTTTAGGTAGAAAAATAATTTTCTTGGTTGATAATTCATGTTTTTGGTTTAAAATTCAACTACGTGGTTGAAAGTTCATATATTTCGTTGAAAATTGAATAATTTAGTTATAAAATAATATTCTTCGCTTGAAAATTCGCATGACTGTAGTTTCTGCGGTGTAATCCACCATAATTTTGTGTAATCCAGAGTAAGCCTATGCAATCCGAAGTAGTTTCAGGTAATACAGAGTAATTCTGTATATAGAGGTAATCCAGGAAAATCCGATATAATCGGGAGTAACGCACCTCTGCTTGACCGGATTTTTAGAGGCTCTTTCCCGAAAGTGGGAAATGAATGACTTTGAAGAATAATATATACAATCTTTTCTAATCTTTTAAATAGTAATAATTTTTGCTTCCTCATAGAGGAAGCTTTTTAATGGTAATATTTTCCACAAAAAAATTTAATTCATTTAATTAAACCTTTCTGAATTTAAAATTGTCTAGTACAATGTTCTAAGCAATTGTCCGTATGTGTGTATGTGTGTGTGGATGTAACACTTTTTTGTGAACAAGATAACTTGAAAACGGTTGCAGATAAATTGATGAAATTTGGAGGGCTTATTTTCATCAATAATATCTTGGAATTGACAAAAGAGTTTATAAAAATATTTTTTGCATTTTTTTAGCACTCAATAATATTTAAAAAATCGGTTTTTTATAGTAAAACTTTTTTCATTAACATAATTCAAAGTTGATGTAAGAATAAAAAAGATTCCTTGGTTCGAGACGAAACGATGGACCTATAATATTAATACATTTTATCAAAGAGTGAGGAAATTGCGGTCATTCATATTATATTAAAAATCGACTTTTATAGTAAAATTTTTCTCATTCTCATAATTTAAAGTTGATGCGAGAATAGAAAAGATGTGTTGATTCGAGACAAACCGATTGACCTATAATATTGATGCATTTTATTGAAGAATAAGAAAGCTATGGTTATGCATAATATTTGAAAATACGGTTTTTTATAGTCAAACTTTTTTCTTTAACATAATTCAAAGTTGATGCAAGAATAAAAAAGATTCCTTGGTTCGAGATGAATCGATTGACCTATAATATCAATACATTTTATTAAGGAGTAAGGAAGTTATGGTCATTTCTATTATATTAAAAATCGACTTTTATAGTAAAAATTGTCTCATTCTCATAATTCAAAGTTGATGTGAGAATAGAAAAGATGTGCTGATTCGAGACAGATCTCTTGACTTATAATATTGATAGATTTTATTGAACAGTAAGGAAGGTAGGGTAATGCACAATATTTGAAAAATCTTTTTTTCCATAGTAGAACTTTTTTCACTGACATAATTCAAAATTGATGCAAGAACGGAAAAGATTCAAACAGAAAAAATTTTTTCATCGACATAATTCAAAGTTGATGCATGAATAGAAAAGACTTTTTGATCATAAATTTTCAAATAGAATAATTCTGACAATTTTTGTAAAGAAACACTGCAAAAAATGGTTTAGCTGTCCCAGCTAGAAGTTTAGCTGGATTTCGTCTTCTAAGAAAATTTAGCTGTATTACCTAAATTTCTAGCAGTGTTACCTAAATATCTAGCTGTTTTAGCTAATTTTTCAATCTACAAATTATCTAGATAAATTAGCTAAACATTTTTTTCAGTGAATCATAAATCTGGGAAAGGGATAGGGTGCGACAAAATTTTCCATTTTCTTTTCCAGCTCGAAAAATTATCATTTCGAATACAAAATTTGATTTGTGTGATTTGTCTTTGTATTTAAAACTTTTTTGTATTATATTGTACTTTTGTATTTTTTTAAATTTATATTTTTAAATTGATCAAAATGAAGACTTTGGTTTGTCTATTTTTAAAAAAAATCACTTATGTTTCCTCTATGAGGAAGCAAATACATTTGCTAACGGGAAGCAGAGTACTCGTGAAATGAGCACCATAGAATTATAAATACAAACAAAGTGGAAAAACTCGACATCGAATTCACAGCTAGTTTATAATTTTTCGCCATTCCCAGTAAAAAAGATATAAGTAAAGGTAAGTCCCTGTATGTCCGCGCCTGGTGACACCTGCATAGTTGTACATTGCACATCATCCCGTAGCTTCCATAGAGGTGTGCGTGTCAAAGCAATAACTGCACTTCTTATGGTTTCCGAGAGTGTTTTACGTAAAAGGGCGCGGATAGAAATTTTATGATCAGCTGAAGTTACGGTCAGTATTATCGCGCGAGAATGGGTGAGGTTCTAATTTAATTTACGCCCAGGAAGTGCTTGGAGCTCGACCAGTTTCATTTTCTTATTGCAGTTGCTTTACTGAAGCATGTATTTTTATTTACACTGAGAAATAGCATTATTTGATCAAAGAAATACGGATTTAAACGCATTTGACGCAGCACATGCAGAGCTATCACACGGTAATTCCAGTCATTTTTTAGACACTTTTTCAAGAAAAAATTAGTCAAAGTCGGCGCTGCGCGTATACAAAAAAGGGTTTCATAGCCTATTAAGATGTTAATTAAGTCGTTCAAAACTGCCCCTCGTATATTCTCCTTTCCCTATTTCCCCTACATTATCCCTACCCTCACTGCATCATTTCTAAATTCTTCCTCCAACTACTCCCAATACTCCCCTTCCTCTTTCCTTACTTCCCTTCCCCAATTTTATTCATCAGCGCTCTCTTCCCCTTCTGTACTTCCCCTCACTTACACTCACTTTCACTACTTCCCTTCCCCTTATCACCTCTCACTTCCCCTAGTTCCCCTAGTTCCCCTATCCTCATTTCCCGCTTAAGGCTCCGATTCTCCCTAATTTCTTATTTTACCTGCCTCCCCTACCCTCATTTCCCCGAACTTCTCCTACGGCCTCAACACTCATCTCACCTAACTTCTCCTACCTCCACTTTCCTTATTTTCCCTCACTTCTACTTCCTCACCCATAATTTCCCCTTACTACCCCTCCTGCGAAAAAAGTACGACGGATGGTTGGACGGACGGACGGGCACCCGACCTAAACTATAAGGGTTTCTGTCTAGGGCTACGAAACCCTAAAAAATAACTTTCGTCTCTCTCCATATCATCAACATTATAGACATCAAGCGAGGGGGAAATATCTGTGGTAATTAGCTGGACCGCTCGATTTTCCGAACTGGTAATCGCGTGTAATCCGTGGTAATTCACTTGAAATCTAGAGTAATTCAAGTAATTGGGAGTAATTCCAGTATTCAGGAGTAATCGACTTGTAATCCGAGGTAATCCACTTGTAATCCGAAAAAATCCACTTGTAAACCGAAGTAACGCACTTGTAATCCGAAGTAATCCACTTGTAATCCGTTATAATCATCTTGTACTTCAGGGTAATCCAGTTCTAATTTGGAGTAATCCACTTCTAATATTGAATAATCCACTTTTAATGCGGGGTAATCCCAGGTAAGCTAGATAATTCGAAGTAATTTACATAAGTTATCCAAATAGCTTTGAACTGTTTTGTTAAACTTTATTTTTTAAATTAATATTCTTAACTGAAAATTGAACTATTCCATTTTCTATCACGGAAAAAATTTATCTGTAAAAAAGTCACGAACTAGTAGCTAGGTCTCGGATATGATAAAAATTCATCGGATATTGATGTATTTTCGTAAATAATCTGCGAACTTTGAGAAAGAATTGAAGAACTCGATGTGAAAATTATAAAACGGTTCATCACTTTTTTTTACGTAAATAATTACGAAAATATTACGAGTGATTGGGAAAAGATTCTCAGAGCACTCACGAGCTTGCCCGACAAATCTGGGAACTGGAAAGTAGGTTCGCCTGTACGTGGCCCGCACACACGCTCGTCCAAATTGCGGCGCGAGTGTGCGCTCATATGTGTGCTTCGAGTTGGTCGGATGAGTGACTAGAAGTTTTATAATACCTATATTGGTTTGGTCTCGATGGCTGCGCGTGTTTACGCACTTCTGGTTTACGTTTAGAAACTGGCGAGTTAGCAGTGTTATCCTCTGAGTTGCAAATTAATAAATCAATATAAATTAAATCGCACAAATAAAATTTTTCCTCTTTAGATTTCGGTCTGAAATTTTCAGGAACTGTTCGTAGGAAATTCGAACTGTTCGTAAAAAACTTCGAAATTTATCCATACATGTCTCATAGAAACAAGGATGTAATGTTTCATTTTTTTAACTCTTATTCGAGACCCAGCTACAAGTTCGTGACTTTTTTACGAACAAATTTTTTCCATGTACTTTGTAGAAAATTCAACTATATCGTTGAAATTTTGTTGAAAATTAATCTTCTTACTTGAAAATTGATATTTTTATTTGAAAATTGAACTAATTTAAAGTTTATCTTCTGGTTGGAGATGGCTAATTTTAGTTGAAAATTCATCTTTTTGGTTAAAAAATGAACTATTTTTTTGAAAATTTGTTTTTTCATTAAAATTTAATTTATGTAATCAAAAATGTAACTACTTAATCTTTAATTGTAAATGATATTTTTAATTTTTAATAAAATAATCTTATAAAAGTGTTGCATTTATTATTTTTTCTTCATTGCTACGGTGTTTTTAAAATAACAATATAGTTCCTTTCATCAAAAAATCCCCTTTTTTCTTCAAAAAATCCCCTATTTTTCCTATAATTGAACTGCCGAACCACTGTGATCCATATGATATTTATTTTTTGAGTTTATCTCCTAATTCAAGGAAGTTACAATTAAAAACATCAGCCATTTCCGTGAGAGATTTTAATCACTGTTTGATTCAATGCAATTCCACTGATTTCCAGTAACGACTTCCAGCTATTTCAATCAGTAAGATTCCACTGATTCAAATTGAGAGAGCAAAGATATACACTGTTTTTATTCCTTTATTGATTACACTAATTTTATTAAAAAAGCCGTTCTTATTCAATTTTTCTTAATTACTTAATAAAAATATAATCATAATAGAAAAGTAATTTGAAAATAGCCTTGTCATGTCTCAAAAGCATTCAAGTTTCAATCGTACCCAATCTGAAAAATGCTGTAATTTTGAAGTGCCCCATATCGTTTTTGAAATCACTCTACGTAAATGTGTTCCATTTTGGACCTTTCAGAAATTTTAAAATTCCAAATGTAATTGTGTCCCCCTCTAAACATTTAAAATTCGTCTTATTAAGAATTCTGAAAAATGCAATATCCTTATTTCAAACTTTTATAACTTCCTGTTGGTTTAAAATTAAAATTAATTGATATTAAAAATGATTTATTTTCAATTTGATAAACTCTGTTAAAATGTCTTAGATTTTGTTACATTCAAATTTCACTGATTGGTAAACTGCGAAATTTAAAAGTGTTTAAAGAAAGGTTTGAACATTTTCCACTTTTTGCTTTGGAGTTTTCGTACAGCTTGAAGAGTTTTTTGAGAATGTGAATTAGGATGAGTCGAAAATACCTAAATTTTGAAAATCGAAAATGGCTAGTGCTGAAAATGTACTACGTGTCACAGATAAAAAAAACTCTTATGATTTTTTGAAATAAGAAATGGGACTACGGTGTCGCAATGAGATCAAAAATTTATAATTTTTGGAATTAAAACCAAATTTCCTTGGGTACAAAAATTATAGTGATTTTGCTACGTACAGTTTTTGATCATCAATGCTAATAAAAAATTAAAATGGAAAATATACAACTTTTATTTAAGTTATAATTTTTTGAAAATGAATAAAAATGATACTCTCAAGATTTAGTTAATTTTTCTTGAAATAAGTGTTTTTTTAGTTTTATTTGCCAAATTTCTTCACTTGCAATGGACAAGCAAGCCTAATATTAAAAAAAATGTTAAAAGAAATGAACCAAAGCTTATAAAAAGTATTTTTTTTTCTTATTAAAAAAATGCTAACTTTAAAAAAAGTTATATTTAAAACATTTTAATTTCTGATTTTAATAGCAAAAACTGTTATACGTTACAGAGCATATTTCCGTATTTATTCCAGAAATTTCATGAAGCTCTCCCTCTTTTATATAAACTTTTTATTTGGATTGCCAGTCTGCATTATTCACAAGTAGACCCTTGCATCTCATTTACTCAAACCCTCATTTTTTTACCTCACTACTGCACTAAAACCCTTATTTTTTATCGCTCAATTTCATCTCCATTACTGTTGTCTTGTTTATAACTCATTCTTATCGTTTTCTTCTCTTCATCGCAAGGCCCTTCTTTACAACTGGAAAATTATAGCAATATAAAGAGCTAATGTATACGGAAATGCATTTTATTTTACTAAACTTGTCGACTCACAAGGGGAACCTACATCCTTCGGAATTTTGTTTCGATTCATTGCACTCCTCCCAGTTATTATTATTATTATACCATTAAGCCATTTCCCTTTTGGGATAGGCGTGACTTGCTCGGTTGGAAAATAGTAGTGTGAAGGTGGTTATATAGGTATAAGGTAGATAGGTATATAGGTGTGAGGTATAGATATTTTAGATTGATCTGGAATCTTCGTGTTATTTATTTAAATGACACGTTCATTCCACAACACTGCTCCGACCCAGATTGCTGATCAATCGCTCTAGCGATCACCCCAAGTCAAGAGTCTCACAAAATTGTTATGTGTGGTTCCCCACTTGGGCCCATTAGTATCCAAGGTCTTTGTTTGAGGCGTAATTCACTCTATTGTCACTCTGTTTACAAACTATTTGTCGCCACACTTTTCTGTCCTGGCATACTACTCTAGTTTCCTTCACGTCCATGCAGTTTTTCATGCAAGCTCTTGTGTTTCTATGGCTTCTTATGTCTCTTCGGATCTTCAGTGACACAGACTTTTTCAATTGGGTTTTCTCATGCATTATGTTCTATGTCGCAGCTCTGTTGCCCTATATCTTCACCTCCTAATAATTCTTTAAAAGAGTCTTTTAAAGCGTCTACTATCCCGTCTATTTCATATAGCATTTCACCTTTGCTATTTCTCATGCTGACAAACTCTGTACTTTTATTTTCCTTTATTAGTTTAAATAATAGTTTCATAATTCCTTCAAAGCGGTTTTGTATTTTCTTCTCTTCTTCTGTTCTGATTTTATCTTTACTTTCCTTAACTAGTCGTTTAATTTTCCTCTTTTTGTGTCTGTAATCATTTTCAAATCTATTTCTCTCCTCATCGCTAAGACCTGTGGTGTTCAACGTTCCCTTGTACGCTTCTTTCTTTTTTTGTTGGGCTGCTTGAATTTCATCATTCCACTACGCATCACCAGACTTTCTTCCTACCACTGCCGTACCACACACTTCAATTGCAGTTTTAACAATGATATCCCGTAACAAAGTCCAGGCGCCCTCTATATCTCTATTGCGTATAAGCGCTTCCCAAGTTGCCCCATATATGCGTTCGTTTAACCTATTTTGAAACTCTATTCGCACTGCCGGTTTCTGTAAATTTTCGATCTTTATTTGCGTTTGTTTCGTCTCTTTTGTTCTCTTTCTTCTCCATCCCTGCCCTAAGATTATTTTGGAGACTAAAATAAGTAATTACCAAATTTGTAATCTGTTTAAGAAATAAGATGCCCTTTTCAGCCATTCTCGAGAAAAATTGCTTTACAAAAATCCACGCACGTTACGTGGACCGCAAGGCGAGATTCTTTAACTTCCGGTTAGATCAGGTGGTGGCGCTTCGAGTTTGCAACCGCATAGTCCCGGCTCGAATCCTGCTGCTGTCATTTTTTACCATTTTTCTTTTTTCATTGAAATTTTTCTTTATTGCTATTAAAGAGTATTAAATTTATTTGAATCAAGCCAAAATATTCATTTATACCAGTCCAGTTTTATAATATGGTTGAAAAAAATCTTGCAGAAGTTACGGAATTTCTATAAGAGGCACATTAAAGTTTAAATTATTTTAAAGGATAAGCAATTTAAAAGATTTTAATTTTAACTTGAAATTGTTTTATTCCTGTTTATGAAAGATTCGATGTTAAAATTTGTGCAAGATTCAGATTCTGGTTTTTGGATATTAATGGTTAGGGAAAATAAAAAATTGGACCGGGAAAATATATGGAATTTTGAAAATGAAGTTTTGCGGCCGCCCTAATATAATATTCTTGTGCGTAATTTATTTAACTACGACTTCCATTATTTGGTTGAAAATTCAATAATTTTGTTAAAAATTCTTGCTTTTTGGTTAAAAATCCAATTAAGTCGAGGATTCAACTATTTTTATTTTAAATTCGTAGATTTTGGTTGCATTCAACTGTTTTTTATTAAAATTGAAATATTTTTTGGTTAAAATAAAAGTATATATCCGAGAATGTAAATTTTTTATTTTTGGGTAAAAATGAAGCTTAGTCATCTTTTTTTGGTTGGAATAAATAAATAAATTTGAAATTTTCAAATTTCAATCTGAAATTGTTTTATTCAGTTTATAAAAGCTTCAATGTTAAAAGTGTTACGAAATTAAAATGCTGGTATTTGAATATTAATGGTCGGGGAAAATGAAAAATTACTTAGGCATCAATCAGGTATATGTTAGCGAATTTTGAAAATGAAGTTTTTCGGTCACCCTAAAATTTTTTTTGTCAACCTATACCACTTTCACTCCAGCGATGTTTTGTTATTATAACATTCATATCTTGAAACGGCCTAGCCGGATAAGTATGTGAAAAGTGCCCTTGAGCCTTAGCCAACCGGATTTGTTCCTATGTATGTTTTACAAAAAGAAAACTATTTCTTGAAATGTTCAGCCTTTTAACCTTGAAGATGACCTTTCAAGGTCACATTTATGGTTTTTCAGTTTTTTGCGTATATCTCGGATTGTTTTTGACAGATTTTAATCAGCCTGGGGTCAAATTAAAGATCTCTTAAAAATACATCAATTACATTTTTTCAACAATTTTTGACGCGAATTTCAAACTTTGACAGACATTCAACTATTTCAAGTCGAATTTCTTTGAAAACAAAAATACATACATTAGCAAAAAAAAAATGACAAAGTTTGCCTACATATCAAGTATTTATTATGCATTTTGTGAGATTTTTTGAAGTGGTAGAGCATGGTATAAAAAATTAAAAAACCTAAGTTCATACGAATATCGGACTTCGAAGACCATGCATGACTATTAAAAAAAATATACAAGTGACTTTTTCACCATTTGCAATAAAAAAAGTCGTCTAAAATGTTCCCGAAACTTCTGACACTGACAAAATATTTTTCTATACGAAATTCTCCTAACTGCCATATTTTTTGCAGTTTATAAGGCCATTGGAGCTTACCATTTTCTTTAGTAATATACGATTTATGATTTCCTTCAAAGACCATAATTTTTGTTTTATTTACGTTAAATTTGAGGCTCCTGTTCTTCATACTTGTATTCAGTTTGTTCAACATTTTTGGCAAGTCTTCGATTGACTTTGCCATACAACCTTATCATCTACGAACGTTAACCCACGCACCCTCACTGTTCCGAGATCCACACCTTCTTCGTCAGAGAGGGCCATTTTTAGACACTTGTCCACGTGAATAATTAATTTAGAAAACATTTTTAAAAATCCGTTTTTAGCATGAAGTTTACATAAAACTGCTACTTTGCATTTTTTGAAGCATGCTCAGGGCACATTACATGAGGATGGGGGGGGGGGGGGCATTAAAAGTTATTGGGTGTAAATTATTCCTTGTACCTTCCTTAACCTTCCTTACTTTACTTTTTAAAAAGTTAATAACAGGTACTTCTTTTTTCCATTTTTTTCGAAAACCGAGCTGTGTAATTAATGGAAGCTATGGTAACTACGGAAAATTAACTTCATTTTTGAACTACAGTTTCTAGTTTTCTATCCTCATATTTTAAAAGTAATAAAGTAATGCGTACTCATAAGAAAGTCCAACTATGTTTCGTTGAAAGTTCATTATTCTCTGTTGAAAAGTCTGCGATACGATTGTTGGTTAGGAATTAATTTTTTTGGCCAAAAGTTTTATTATTTGGTTCAAAATTTAATTGGAAGCTTCGAAATGGTAACAGTTTCTAAAAATTTCTAATTTGTTCATTTGAACGTTCTTCAATTGAAAAATGTCTAATACAATATTCTATCCCAAAACTGACCGAGGGATTAATAAAAATATTTATTACGTTTTCTTTAGCAATTTATAATATTTCAAAAATTAGTTATTCGTAGGGAACATTTTTTCATTAACACAATTTAAAGTTGATGCAAGCATATCAAAGATTTCATGACTTGAGACTAATCAATTTACCTATAATATTAGTACATTTTATTAAGGAGTAAGGAAGTTATGGTAATTTATATTATTTGAAAAATCGATTTTTATAGTAAAACTTTTTTCATCAACATAATACAAAGTTGATGCAATAATATAAAATATTCCTTGGCTCGAGACGAATCGATTGACCTATAATATTATAATACATTTTATCAAAGAGTGAGGAAGTTCTCGTCATTTATATTATATTTAAAATCGATTTTTATACCAAAAATGTTCTCATTCTCATAATTTAAAGTTGATGCGAGAATAGAAAAGTTGTGTTGCTTCAAGACGAATCGATTGACCCATAGCATTGATACATTTGATTGAAGAGTAAGGAAGCTATGGCAATGCATAATATTTGAAAACACGGTTTTTTATAGTAAACCTTTTTCACTAACATAATTCAAACTTGATGCAAGAACGGAAAAGATTCCTCGATTCGAGGCAAATCGATTGATTTATAATATGAATACACTTTATTGA
This sequence comes from Andricus curvator, assembly GCA_932195095.1. Classification (NCBI taxonomy): domain Eukaryota; kingdom Metazoa; phylum Arthropoda; class Insecta; order Hymenoptera; family Cynipidae; genus Andricus; species Andricus curvator. The sequence continues at coordinate 36,767 of CAKNYM010052650.1, forward strand.
AGAATAATGAATTTATGCTCATTTATAATATTTGAAAAATTTGTTTAAAACAGAAAAAAAATTTTCATCGACATAATTCAAAGTTGACGCATGAATAGAAAAGACTTTTTGATCTTAAATTTTCAAATAGAATAATTCTGACAATTTTTACGAAGAAATCATAAAGCTCGGAAAGGGATAGGGTGCGACAGAACTTTTCTTTTCCCTTTTCCAGCTCGAAAAATTATCATTTCGAATACAAGAATTTGATTTGTATGATTTAGCTTCGTATTAAAAAAAAAATTGGTATTATTTTGTAATTCAGTACTTTTTGTAAATTTCTATTTTTAAGATGATCAAACCGAAGAAAATGAGCACCATATAATTATAAATACAAACAAAGTACAAAAACTCGAGATTGAATAACCCAATAACTTTTAATTTCACCCCCCCCCCTCCCATCCTCATTTAATGTGCCCTGAGCATGCTTCAAAAAATGCAAGCAGTTTTATGTGCATGGACAAGTGTTTAAGAGTGGCCCTCTTCGACGAAGAAGGTGCTTATCTCGGGATAGTGAGGGTGCGTGGGTTAGCTTTCGCAGATGATAGGGATTTTATGGCAGAGTCAACCGAAGACTTGCAAAGAGTGTTGAGCAAATTGAATACAAGTATGAAGAACGTGAGTTTCAAAATTAACGTAAATAAAACAAAAATTATGGTCTTTGAAGGAAATCATAAATCGTATATTACTAAAGAAATTGGTAAGCTGCAGTGGCCTTATAAACTATAAAAGATATGGCAATTAGGAGAATTTCTTGTAAAAAATATTTTTTCACTGAAAGAAGTTCCGGAAATATTCTAGACGACTATTTTTATTGCAAATTGTGAAAAAGAACCTTTTATAATTTTTTTAATAGTCATGTAAGGTCTGCGAAGTCCGGTATTCATATGAAAGTACGTTTTTCATTTTTTTCTAGCATGTTCTACCACTTCAAAAAATCTCAAAAAATTCATAATAAATACTTGATATGTAAGAAAACGTCTGTCAATTAGGACCAAGTTCGGTTGGATAAGCTCAAGGGCACTTTACACATACTTATCCGGCTAGGCCCTTAGAGTAAATAGTGAATTTTTCTAACAAAAAATGGCATAAAGAATTTTTTTAGAAAAAAAGTGTTTAAATATTAATATTTCAGGTTGATTCCAATGAATTTAATATTCAATTACAATACAAAAATTGGAAAAAAATGCCGACTGCAGGAGTCTTGCATCGGGGTCCAAGTAACGTGCATGGATTTTTCAAAGCCGTTTTTCTGGAGAATGGTTAAAGAGAGCATCTAATGACTCTAGCATATTACAATAAGTTTGATTAGGAAGAAAATTAGTCACATATTCTGTTTTGAAGTCTTATAATAACATTTTTTCACATTTTTTAAAATTCATCTTTTACTTTACCATTTTACAGTTTTCCCCGTACAATATTTCACTTTTGACATGCTATAAAAATGTAACATTTTTTCATATACACTTCTGGTTTTTATTTCACAGAAACACACGTACTCTTGATACAATACATATTTCACCTTTGACATAAATCCGGTTCTTTAATCTTGGGAATTTGCTTGCTTCCTTGATTTGAAATACTGGCGTTTTCAGAGATTCGAGATGCGAATAGGAGTGTAAAAAGTTCGCATATCACAGTGTTAAACTATTATATCCGGACACGAAGATCGTTTATCGCTTTCGTTCCTCCGGGTAAGTACAGAGCGTCAATGCCATCCGAGTGTATGCGTTTTATGGCACGTTCAGTTTTTTCACAGGATTTACGCATTTCACAGAAAGTGTCGACTACTAGTACTTTGACGATAATGCCTTTCTTCACTACCAGCTTTTTATATGAGAGTGGCGATTGGGATGATATCGATTTTCACTCCTAGATTCCATATTTTTACTTCTCGTTTAGCAGATCAAAAATATTGAATGAAAGGTGCTAAAAACCTTAGGATTTCAGATGGCTCCAATTAGCCGGATTTCTATATTCGTATCTCACACGAAAAAATGTTTTTAAAGTTTATGGAACTAATTTAAGAGCCGCGGATCTAAGCGTAGATTGAAGAGAGTTTTATAAAATTTCTAAAACATTCATTTTACACTTTTTTTGAACGATGGCACTATATTGCTACTATTTCAAAAAAAATGTTCTCAGAGATGCGTCACTAAAGCTTTATGCATGAACCGTTTCTTAATTTTTCTAAACAGGAACATAAATTTCAGCAACGGCAACTGCATAAAGCTTTTGTCACATGTTTCAGAAAATTCTGCTACAATTTAGTAATTTTCAGTTACTGTAACTAAAAATTTTAAGGGATCAACAAATTTTTTCGGTTAATTAATTTTAATATAAAATATGTAGTCTATATTTGTCCTGATAATATAAATAGTAAGAAAATGTGAGTGAAGTTATTATAAATTCGCTCACATATAGTCTTCCTATAATTTATATTGTTACAAATCCTCACATGTTAAAGCTTTTCGCAAATTGCCAGGGATTAAA
>CAKNYM010052650.1:49120-87267 GCA_932195095.1 Andricus curvator
TTAAATATACTCGTAAGACCCTAATGCCAATATAAAAATTCTTCATCTTAATTTTGAGTACCCACCCCCCTTTCAAGCCATTGTTCTTGTGCTTGGAAAGTGACCCAAAAACTGAAAAATAGCATTTTTCTATTAAATTCATACTAAAAACGGTATTCTTTGGATTTTTTAACAAGAATTATTTTTAATTGATAAGGGACGAGTTTCCAAGGATTTTGTAAATAATTTTTGATTATTCAAACAATTATTATTTGTTTAAGAATTATATTTTTCTTAAAATCGTGGGAAATTATTGTTTTCGGGATATAAGTGATTTAAACAATTTCCATTTGTTTAAACAATCTGTTCTCCCTTAAATTGTAACAAGTTATTATTCTCTCGAATTTATATCTCGAAAATAACACAGATACGCAAAAACTGGGTTGCGATTGTTGTTGGTCAACTGAGGGTCATTTCCGAAGTAATTTTATGCGTAGAATCCGAATCCGGAGTCAAAATTTTCCCAGCACGTCAGGTTTTTGAGATATCCTAACCTAAAAGTGCGAAAAATGAGGTTTTTTGGAATATTTGAGGTTATGTTACATCGCGAAAATTTTATTTTTCTAAAATCGGCTCATCTCATCTAAAAGTACAACTATCAAGCTTATAAAAGCTTTTTTAAAATTTAAGATATCATTTTTCTTTGCAGAGATATCCTTAAATGAAGTTTAGTACTTTGATGATTACATTACCGCAGTACTAAAATTGAAAACATTTCTTCTTCAGATTGTGTACTAAACTTCATTTAAGCCCTAGTAGCAACGTCTGTCTTGTATGACAGAGGCCAGAGTCTGGCTCAGCATCTGCTCCCTCTAGTCGACCAGACTGGCGGGAGAAATGATCAGACCAGACGAAAAACAGAATCTGGCGAATAAAGGAACCAGATTCTGGTATTTAGTTTGAACACTAGTAATTAATGTAGAATATAAATAATGAAATTGAAAATCTAGCAATCGGAAATTTGAACGATTCACAAGTATGACCAAGCATGCAAGCTTATACGACAACAGGTTATGTTTTTAATATTTCAGTGTGTCTCCTGGAATGTTGTGACGTCTCCGCAGTATATTTTCCCAGAAAAGGCTGAAATATAGTGTAAAACTATTACAGAAACCTATTTAGTACCATTTTACGTTATTTTAATTTTGTCTGGTGTATATCATGACCAGTCTGGGCCAGGATCTGCTATACCAGACTCTGGTGCCAGAACAGCACGCCAAAGCGGAACCAGCCGGGCGCCAGGCTGCAAACAGATTCTGCTTTTTCTGGCGCCCAACTTGCGCCAGTCTGCAGTTATCTTGCTACTAGGGAGGATATCTCTGCAAAGAAAAATGATATCTTAAATTTTAAAAAAGCTTTTAAAAGCTTGATAGTTGTACTTTTAGATGACATGAGCCGATTTTAGAAAAATAAAATTTTCGCGATGTAACATAACCTCAAATATACCAAAAAACCGCATTTTTCGCACTTTTAGGTTAGGATATCTCAAAAACCTGACCTGCTGGGAAAATTTTGACCCCGGATTCGGATTCACGCAGAAAATTACATCGGAAATGACCCTCAGTTGACCAACAACAATCGCAACCCATTTTTTGCGTATCTGTGTAATAATTTCCCACGTCTTACAGAGAAAAATATATTTTTTAAACGAATAATAATTGTTTAAACAATTGTAAATTATTTACAAAATACTTGGAAACTCGTCATTTATCAATTAAAAATAATTTATTTTGAAAAAACACAAGAAATACCGTTTGTAGTATGAATTCATTAGAAAACTGCTACTTTGCATTTTTTCGGTTTCTTTTTCCTTCTGTTTTGAGAATTCCCGCCAACTATTTAAAGTCTAACAGGAGGAAAATATGCTGTGTCTAATTTGAAAAAAAATAAACAATTTTCAATATTTTTCTTATCATTTTTGAGTACTTAGATGTGTAATAATAATGATAAGTGTCATAATAATGAATTTTCCATAATGAAATTTCAATTTTTAATATTCTTCTTCATGAAATGAAAATTTGAAAGATTTCAATTTCAGTTAACGTTTGCCGAAGATGTTTACACATAAATCTGTCTTGGGTCGTAGTTTAGGACGCACGTGATGTTTAAAAAAAAATTTATTTATCTATTATTTATTTTACTTTGAGAGACTCAATTACGTTTTCAATTTAGTATAGAGACTAAAACAGGGTGGCCACGGGAATTTCAAGCCGGAAAATGACCCGGAATAACCGGGCAAAGGGGAAAAGTTCTTTTTCTGATGTTAGATACAAGTACACCCCCACGATATTAATATGGCTATCGACGAACATGAACAGAGGAGATATCGAGCAATTCCTTTACATTTCTTCTTAGCTTTTAGATTCCTTTTTAGGAAAAGCTCACGTTTAAACTATCGGCGAATATTCTTTACAAAAGCTTTCCAAAGCAGATCATATCGCTATTGCAATCAGAAACTTGGTCCAATATACAAAATGTATTGTAGATTTTTATTATTTTATTTATTTATCGATTATTTATCGTACTTTGCGAGACTCAATTAGGGTTTTAATTTAGTATTCTCCAACCGAGTAAGTCACGCCTATCCCGAAAGGGAAATGGCTTAATGGTATAATACCGACAAGAACAGGGGTGGTCACTGGAATGGGAAACCGGGAATTTTTTGAGACCGAGACTAACCGGGAAATGACAGTCAATTTATTTTTTTCATAAAAAACGTTTTAACTTGATCAACTGGAAATATAAATGAATTCACCCTTCATGGTCACACTTCATTGCAATCACACAATGGTCACACCGGCTCAAAATGACCCCAGGTGGTTTGAAAACGTTTCCCATAATTTTTGTGTTTGGTAAAATTTAAGGACATACTTTAAACATCTAAGAACATAGAGCAATCCGTGCAAAGAATTTTCATTTTTCTTTCAATATATAAAATTGCCAAATAATTTCAAAAATTAGATTTTTTGCGAAAATAATTTTCCGGTAGATGTCGGAAAAAGTTCCGTAAGAATATAAATAGCTACCGATAGAAAACAATAAACTATTCCTCGGCTTATTTGGAACCGCGGTTACCAGGGAGGTTTAATGATTTTGAAAAATTAACTGTAGTTCGAGTGTTCCAAATTTAAGAATAATTGATAGTACAAGACGATTCTGAATATTTTCAAAATTAATCAATTTACAGATTTTAAATTCGAAAATTGAACTCTTTTAAGTAGAAAACCTTAGTAGTTAAACAAATTTAAACGTCATATTGGAACGTTATAAACTATAGTTAATCTTAAAATAATTTCAAATTAATAGATTCATAATAGAAAGCTTTTATACAATTTCAAATCCCATTTAAATACTGGCTGTCTAAAATATTCCATTTTTAACCCATTTAATTCTGAAATTTTTTAATTAAAAAAAAAAAGTAATTTAATAAAATATTTACCAAATATTTGATTTTTTATTGAAAATGAACAATTATAAATCAACTTCTTAAAACTAAACAATTTAAAACTGAATTGTTTTACATAGAAAGCCTTGAAACGTTAAAATTTTAGAGTGCTAAATTTAAATTTTGAACGCTACAATTTTAATTTTTCCATTAAAAAATTGAATTTGTAAATAAAGGGGTTGAATTTTGACCCATAAATAGGCAACAAACAATTATTAATTTTAAATGACCTAAAGTTAATATAATTCAACTTAAAAGGATTTATGTATAAAAAACGTCTGAAATTCACAATTCTAATTTTAAAAGAAAGGAAAGAAATTTTTGTATTTGATTTTTTTTTGAATTGGAAGAGGAACTTTCTTGTTTTTTACATTCTGTTGAGTTGAAGGCGGACAAATTTTGTATTTTTAACATTTTTTTTAGTTTGAAACGAGGAAATTTTGGTTTTAAATATTTTATGAATTTGAAGAAGGATAATTTTCAATATTTTTAATAATCCGGATTGGAATAAGCCTTTTTTTAGATTTATCATTTTCATTGATTTGAAAGGGATGAAATTTCGGTTAATAATTTTCCTTCCGAGTTGAAAGAGGCCATTTTTTCTTTTTAACATTTTTATTGAGTATAAGGGAAGAATTTTTTATTTTCAATTCACTTCTGAATTGGAGGATAGAAATATTTTATTTTAAACATTTGTATTGAGTTGGACGGAATAAAATTTTGGTTTTCAATTTTCTTGCAATTGGAAGAGGGGGATTTCTTTGATTTTTATAGATATTTAACATTTGTATTGAGTTGGAAGAGAGGAAATTTTCCTTTTCAATTTTTTCTAAATTGAAGGATGCTCTTTTTTGGTTTTATAATTTTCACTGTGTTGGAAGGAATGACATTTTTGTTATATATTTTTCTTCTGAATTCGAAGTGACCCTTTTTTCTTTTTAGCAGTTTTCTTGAGTTAAAGGAGGAAGTTTTTTATTTCCAATCTCTTTTGCGAATTGGAAGAGGGTAATTTTTTTATTTTTCACATTTTTATAGAGTTGAGAGGAAGAAAAATACGATTTTCAATTTTTATCTGAATTGCAATTGGAATTTAGTTTTTAATATTTTATGAATTGGAAGAAGGTTAATTTTCAACTTTTTCCATTTTTATTGCGTTGGAAAGGAGGCAATTTTCGTTTTAGATTTTTTCTGCATTGTAGAAATCCTTTTTTGTGTCCTATCATTTTTATTGTGTTGCAAGGGATGAAATGTTGGTTATTTATTTTTCTTCTGAATTGCAAGAGGGAAATTTTTCATTTCTAACATTTTTGTTGAGTTGGAAGGAATGAAATTTTGGTATTAAATTTTTTTGTAATTGGTAGAAGCAAATTGGTATATTTTTAAGATTTTGATAGAGTTGGAAGCGTCAATTTTTGGAAAAGACCATTTTTTCTTTAGCATTTTTATTGAGTTAAGGGGCGGAGGTATTTATTTTTTATCTTTTTTCTGAATTCGAAGAGGGTTAATTTTAATTTTTTACATTTTTATTAAGTTGGAAGGGAGGAAATTTTCGTTTTTAATTCTTTATGAATTGAACGAGATCCTTTTCTGTGTCCTATCATTTTTATTGTGTTGGAAGGGATGAAATGTTGGTTATTTATTTTTCTTCTGAATTGAAAGAGGCACTTTTTTCTCGTTAAAATTTTCTACTGAGTTTAAGGGAAGAATTTTTTATTTTGAATTTTTTTCTGAGTTACAAGAGGGAAACTTTTCATATTTAACATTTTTATTGAGTTGGAAGTAAAGCAATTTTTTTTCATTTTTTTTTCTGATCGGAAGAGGGAAACTTATATTCTTAATATTTTTATAGAGTCGGAAGCGTCGATTTTTGGAAGAGGCTATTTTTTAGCATTATTATTGAGTTGAAAGGTGGAGTTTTTTATTTTCGATCTTTTTTTCTGAATTGGAAGATGGTAATTATTTATTTCTAACATTAATTATGGAAGGGAGAACATTTTTGTTAATAATGGTTTTTCTGAATTGGAAGAGGCCAATTTTTTTAAATCTTATTTAAGTGGACAGGGGCAAATTTGACATTTTTAACATTCAGATGCAAAATGGGCAATTTTTATTTTCAAATTTGTACCGAATTGGAATAGGTACATGTTTTATTTTTAACATTTTTATTAATGTGAGTTGAAAGAGAGAATTGGCTTTAATTCATAGCATTGAAAATTCATGGTTTAGCCATACATTTTTGAATTTTTTTAGTTGTAAAAGTTAAAAATTTGAATTTTTGCAGTCATTTGGCATATAATTAAAAAAATTTCAATTGGAATGTGTTAAATCTTCCATTTTATACGTCTACATTATTGAGAGTTTGATAAAAAAAATGAAGCTTCAATTTACAAAGTTTTTGAATTCAAAAGAGTTCCACTTTGAGTGCTTTAATGCGCAGTTCAGTTTTCATTACTTCAAATGAAACAATTTTCAGTTTTAAAAGTTAGAATTTTTTGATGTAAGTGACCGTAAAAAAATTTTACAAACCGGTAAATCACCGGGCATTTTTCCTCGATTGAAACGGTTAAAACAATATTCTTTTTGTTTCAAGGACTTTTGCAACCCATTTGAAAAATCGTCAAACTTAAAAGTTTCAACAGCATTCTTTACGACCCGAGAAGGCAGAATTGATATCCTAAATAATTTTCTAGCCATTTCCTGATAAAAATTTCTCAGTGAACTATAATAATACTGCCCCTATCGAGAAAAATTTCTCTAGAAAGTTCTGCAAAGGCGCTTCAAACTTTAAAACTTCAGTCGAGGATCAATTTTCTCTATGTACTTTTCTTTTTAAAAGGAAATTAGAAAGACTCCTGGACATTGAACATAATCCGGAACTTGACGGTCTGGAAGACTTCCCTTAGTAAAAACTAAAAAGTTTCGAAGGAAGATAAGAAAAAGGAGTTTTCAAGATAAACAAGCTAGAAATTGTGCAAATAGTTGCATCCTATTTTTACTCATCTTGCTGGATTTACATTAGCGAATACTGAGAATAGTGTTTGAAGAAATTCTGAAAAATAGGATAGAATATTCAAATTATAAGATAAAATTCTCCCACCTCATATCCGCTTTCGGTATTATAACAAAATTTCACGCACCCGTTTAGGCACTTCTTCCTGTATCGGGCTTGGTAACGGTATTTGCATAAAATAATTATTCCCTGGGGGTATTCTGATTGTTCGCCAACTATGCCGATGATCGATCGCTGCTTCTCAGATTTCCTTCAATTTTGTGCAAATAAAGTCATAAAATTATGTAGAATGCTTCATAATTTAAAGTGCTCTCTAAATCTGAATTTGAAAACGGATGATCAATTATATGCTTCAGCAAAAATTTCTGCTAATCATTCAGGGAAAAGGGGGAATAACCGCGAATTTAAATAAAACCAGAAAAAGTCGGGAATCGACCGGAAATACGAATTCGAGCCGGGAATCACATTGAAAGTTTTGGAAAATGTAATGTTTGTTATCAATCGTGATAACAAGACAAATTTGAATTTGTATCCTTTTCTGAGAAAGTTGTAGTCACGAGATCTCGCATGAATTTTTGTCGAAAACCTGATTGGTTGTGACACTAATTATATGACAATGAATAAATAAACATAATCATATTTTCGTGGCTGTTTTCAGTTTGTTTATCTATCAATAAAGATTACAAATTTTCTGCACTATCACTTTTGCAAATCAAAATTTCTAAATAAATCATTTTATTTCATGATACAATTTATTTTTAAATATTTATAAAAATTATTGATAAAATTATCAATTTTAAATGATTTTTCAATATTCGAATATAAATCTTTTCTTAACATTTTGCTACCACACCATAATTTGTAAAAAAATTTATACTTTTACAGAGATGAGAAAATTGAAATTATGGACAAAAGAATCTGGAAGATTTTCAAACAATTTGTTTAATTTTACAGAATTCAAAATTTTGCATTAATTGCAAAATTGTTTTGAAAGTTTTCAGGAGAATAAAAAAATTTGATTAAGATTCCTGGAAAAATTTATAATGATTTTTAATTTAGAAAAAATAATTCTAAGAGAATATTTAAGAACATTTCAAAACATTTCCAATATTTTCAACAAAGAATCCAGAAGATTTTAGGAGAATTTTTTTTAATTATGCAGAATTTAAAAAAAATTGTAGAAAAAATACAAATCATTTAAAAAGATATTTAGAAGGTTTAGAAATGTTCAAAACACTGAAAAATGATCTAAAATTTGAAAATATTTCAAAAAATTTAAAATAAATTGTAAGTTTTTAAAGATTTTGAAACAAAATTTCGAAGCCTTTTAAGAATTTTCAAAAATTTCAGGACAGCAACATTAAGCTTCCTGAAAAAATTATAATTAACTTATTATTTGAAAAAATCATTTTTAATTAAAATTTAAAAAGATTTCTAAAAATTTTGAAGATTTTAAGGCAATTTTTTTATTTTGAAAGATTATTCAACATTTTAGGAATAATTCGCGACAGTGACGTTTGAAAATTCTTCTCTTAGTAGAAAATTCACCTTTTTGGTTAAAAATGAAATTGTTTGGTCAAAAACTAATCCGTTTTGTTTGAGAATTCATCTGTTTTGTTGAAAATTTGTCTTTTCTGATTGAATTCAACTGCAATTTTTTTTTCATTCATTTTTTTGTTTAGCATTCATTTCTTTGATAAAAAATGGAACTATTTTGTTGAAAATTCATTTTTTTTAGTTAAAAATTAATCATTTTGGTAGAAAATTCAATTACTGGATTGAAATTTTTTGTTTAAATTTAATATTTTCGGATTCAAAATTCAACCAACTGGTTTGAAATTGAAAATAAAAATTCATATTTTGTGTTAAAAAATTGAACTATTGTAGAAAATTCTTCTATTTTTGTGAAAAAGCCATCTTTTTTGGTTAAAAACGCGACGATTTAACTATTTGGTGGGAAAGTCGTATTTAAAAAAAAAGTTATAGTAAATAAAAATAAGATTTCAAAACATTTAAAACAAATTTGGATTTTTTAAGATTTTGAAACAAAATTTAGAAGCGTTTCAAGAATATGGAAAGATTTTAGAAGTGCAAACATTTTTTTTTAAGTTAATGGGAAAAATTGCAATGAGTTTTTAATTTGAAAACAGAATTTTAAGATTAAATTGAAAAAGATTTCAAAACATTTCAAGTGATTTCCCAAAATTTTGAACAAGAATATAAAAGATTTTAAAACTTGTAAAGATTTCAAAAAATTGAAAACAAATGGTGGATTTTTGAAGATTTTCAAAAATTTCATTTTAAACGGTAAAAATTATGCTAAATGAAAAAAACATTCAGATAAATTTTTTAATTTCTTTGGTATTAGCGATTAATTATTGAATAATTTTTTATTGAATAGTTATTAGAAAAAACCATCATAAAATTATTTATTTCTAAACTATGTAAATTTTAATGCAGTATGTTATAAACACATATAATTATAATTAAACTGTCATAATAACGGTTACAAATATTTGTGTGTAATTACTCATGAATAATTAACTATTAATTAATTGTTAATGCCGAAGACATTAAAAATTATATTTAAGAATTATTTAATAGTTAGAATACCAAAACTGATTAACCTAAGATATGTTTATAAACAATAATTTTTTACAAAGTGTAAAAATGTTTGTAATAGAAATTATTGAAAAAATAATCGTAACTATTGAAATGCTGGCTTACATTTTTATTAAAGTTTATCTACTTGCTTTCTGGCGACTTCTTGAAATTGCAAAAAGCGCCTTTGAAAGCACTTCTGTTAAAAAGTCTGTTCTTTCTCCTCATTTCACTCACGATATTCATGTTGGGAGTATTAAAGTTCCCATGTGTATTTTCGTAAAATTTCTCGTGCTTTCTATTCAAGAAGTTGAGTTGTAAAGACCAAAACTCGATCTAGCGTGAAATTACACTTTGCGGAATTTTACTCTTAAAGAGCTTTTTATATCGAATGATCGAGAAATTTACATTATATATGCAGAAGCCTTGAATAAATTGCTGAAATTATTCTCTTCTATGTTTGCTGATAACAAGTGTTTAGGCATTGTTAGTCAAATTTCTACTTTTATTCTCTAACAATAACAATGTAAATAAGAATTTGAATATTTTCAGTAAAATTGTGGAGATTTCATTTTCTCCAAATAAATAAAAAACAAAAAAAAAAACGCAAATCTATTTTCTCGACAGAATTATGGAAATGTCAAGGAATTTTATTGGTCAGGAATATTCAGGTAAAGTCAAGAATTTTGAAAAAATTCTTGCAAAAGTCATGGAATTTCTGTAAGAGGCGCTTTAGATCATTGTCAAAGATAATAAATTTCACATTTTTTTATTTTAATCAGGAAAAAATTAGGGACATTTGAAATAATAGTTTTGCGGTCCTGATATAATATTCTTATTAGAAATTTATTTGCCTTTTATTTCTATTTCTACTTCCTTTTTTGAAGTTGCTTCTTCCTTACGATTCTATTTTCAGTTAAAAATTATATTATTTGGTTCAAAATTTAATTATTCTATTTTTCTTTGAAAATTGACCTTTTTTAGTTGAAAATTCAACTATTTGTTTGAAATTTTGTATATTGTGTTGAAAATTTTTGTCTTTTTTGGTAGAAAATTCATCTTTTTGGTGGAAATTTCATGTAATTTGGAACATTTTTTTCGAATAGTTTAATGTTGAAGATTCGCAAACAAAAATTCGTCAATTTTCACGATTTGCAATATAAAATTCTTTAATTTTGAAGATTTAGATTTGAAAAGCTTTCAATTTTAAAGATGTATAAATACAAAATTCTGAAATGTAGATGATTCTGGAAATCAAAAGTCAAGTTTTCAATTCGAAATCTTTCAAATTTACGAAATTTCTAATTTCAAGTATTAATATTACCGACTTTTTATTTGTGAAACTTGAGAATTGCATGATTTTTAATTGTTAATTGCTAGTGCAAAAATTCTTCAATACTAACGATTTACAATTCAAATTTCTACAATTTTTAAGAGTTACAATTGAAAACTGTTAAATTTTAAATTAAAGGTCAAAAATCAACTGTCTTCAATTCTAAATCTTACAAACTCATGAAATTTCAAGCATAAATCATCAAAATTACAGAATTTTTAATTTTAAAAATAACAGCGTTGATTTATTTTTGCGAAATTCTTATAATTCTTGTAACATATTTTTCCTTATACAAAAAAGGAACTTTGCAGGAACTTCAAGTTACTTGAATCGGCGACTGGGAATGTAACATTGTAGTTACTATTTTCACAAAGTAACTAGCCATAATTAGTTCCTTTTTTAAGGAACTTTCCCAAAATTCCATCTAATTTTAAATGATTCTAAAGGCAGATTAAAATGATTGTTATGTCGATCTAACATGATGAGAATTTAACATTACAATTCAAACTGAAGAATTTCCATTCAATAGCAACAACTTCAAGTGGAAGACGAATTTTATAAGATGTCAAACTGACGTGTACTAATAAACTGTGAAATTGGGTAGTAAAAAAAAATAAAGAGACAAAAGCACGCGTCAAGTGAGCGGAAACATAGGAGCTTCAATGTGGACAAATAGAGTAAATGAATTCAACGATTATTATATGTAAAATCATACGAGGTCTGTCAGAAAAGTATCCGACCTTGTGGTGTACCAGGAGTAAGAGTCAATTCTGGTCAATGATACTTTTTGGAATACACCGAAAAAATTTATCCGTAAAAAAGTCACGAACTATTAGCTAGGTCTTGGATATGAGAAAAATTCATCGGATATTGATGTATTTTCGTAAATAATTCGCGAACTTTGAGAAAGAATTGACGAACTCGATGTGAAAATTCTAAAACCGACAAATCTGGAAACTGGAAAGTAGGTTCGCCTGTACGTGGCCCGCACACATGCTCGCCCAAACCCGCGGTGCGTGTGTGCGCTCGTATATGTGCTTCGAGCTCGTCGGACGAGTGGCTAGACGTTTTATGAATACCTATTTTGTTTGGCCTTGATGGCTGCGCGTGTTTACGCACTCCTGGTTTATGTTTAGAAACTGGTGAGTCAGCAGATTTTGAAAGTTCGAATCTTCGGAGATGCGGAATTGTAATTTAATATAAATTAAATCGCACAAATAAAATTTTTCCTTTTTATATTTCAGTCTGAAATTTTCAGGAACTGTTCGTAAAAAACTTCAAAATTTATCCATACATTTCTCATAGAAATAAGGATGTAATGTTTAATTTTTTTATCTCGTATCCGAGACCTAGCTACAAGTCCGTGACTTTTTCACGGATAAATTTTTTCAGTGTAGTTAACAGCTGCTTCGTCGTATTCTGTTATATTTTCTCTACGCCTTCATATCTTTATCGTTTTTGAGGATACCTCAATTTCGGAACCAGCCAGAAATCACAGGGAGCCAGGTCTGGACTTTATGGGTGTTGCCAAAGTTGGGGTGCTTCACCAGAAATTGCTGAATAAACTGCGAAGAATGAGCAGGTGCGTTGTCGTGGTGAAGGATCCAGTCTCATCCCCAAATCTTTGCTTAAAATTGCAAAAACAAATTTTTTTGGCAATTTCCATTAACACTCCTAAGGCTACTTTTAAATCGCCTAAGCCACTCTTTGATTTCAGTATCACTCATAGACTCATCACCATACACTTTCTGAATCATGAAGATGGCCAATATGAATGGCCAAGTTCCTGGCAAAATTTAATGCACACTCTTTGTTCGGTGCGTTCCGTCATCGAGAAATGTGACACGTACCATTTCGGACAGACATCGTACTTCAAGTTCAAATTAAATTTCACGTTTAAATTATTTCATATCGGACGTTTAATTACTTTAATTGTAGTTTGAATGATTGAAAAAAGTAAAAATGGTTTTAGCACTATACTAATTTCGACTGAAGGAAAGATATAAATGATACGCAAGGGTTGGAAAGGAAGAGTAAAAGAATTTTGTGGTCACAGTCAATCAAGTTGGTGAATGGAAGTGGCGATCGTTAATCGTCGCTTCCGGCGTCTGCTTTCAATAAGATGGCCATTTCGACTTCCTGCGTCTTTTGTTCCTGGTGTGGCCGCTATATGTATATAAATGTGTATAGCTATGGGTATAATGGCGTTATGGGGTTCGCGGGAGACGATCGAGCGGGCGGGCGGGAAGCTTACCGAATTATTGTTTGATAAGCCGTAATGTATAGATTCTCTATAAATGGGTTCGTATCCTGCTTTAACAATGCCGAAATGATTGGCTCGCTGTCTGGCCTCGTGGAGCTTGCATTCACTACTTACAATGCGCGGTGAGGGTACTATCGCGAGCCCACACCATCCCTGAGCGTGGGCTTTCAAACTCAGTCCTAATAGTTACGTCAGGTTCTGCCACCTCCAACGAAACCAGATTCAGATTTCACCGAATTATAACGCCTCCATGATGTCTTACAATGAGACACCTAACTTGCTAGCTTTATCTCAATCCTCTGACAAAATTATTTCTATATACTACAGCTAACAAAGAGCGCTATGTGCGCGATTACTAAGGTATTATGAGGACAAAGTAGTTTTTTCGGAATTTTTTTAAAATTGGGAATATAGATCCACTAAAGTGCTGTCTAATTGTACGTCCAGTTAGAAAGATGTTGGCTGAGTGCTTCACCACAACACTATATTCATCGCAGCTCATTCAGCAATTTCTGGTGAAACACGGCATTACACAAATTCAGCAGCCCCCATACAGTCCTGACCTGGATCTCTGTGAATTCTGACTGTTTCCCTAATTGACGTATCCTTCAAAAGGAACAAATATTTCAAGACGTAAAGGAAATAAAACAGAATGCAACGAAGCAGCTGTTAGCTATTCCGAAAGCTGACTTTTAGGAGTGTTTCCGAAAGTGGGAGGATCACTGGAAGAATGTTGTGGCTTTCAAAGGGGAGCACTTGAAACATTTAGAAATTTCGTAACATCGCGTGAAATATTTTTAGACCTATTGCAAACTTTTACAAAATCGTTAAAATCTTTCTATTTTTTTGAACTTCTAAAATTATTTGAAATCCGTAAAAATCTTATGAAAAGCCCTAATTTCATGAAATCTCAGAAAGATTCTTTGAACTCCCTTGAAACATTCTTGAATCGCTTGAAAATTTTACTAATCTATTTGTTTGAAATCCATAAATATCTTGTGAAAACCCTTGTAATCATGAAATCTCAGAAAAATTCTTTAAAATCACTTGAAATATTCTGTAATCACCTAAAAATGGTACTATTCTATTTCTGGCTGAAAATTTATATCTTTAGTTTAAAACGCAACTATTTGATTAAAAATTCATGTATTTTGTTAAAGATTCTACTTTTGTGGTATAAAATTAAACTGCTTGATTGAAAATTAAATTTTGTTTGAGAATTCAAATGTTTAGTAGAAAGTTAGTCTCTTTGGGTTGAAAATTGAACAATTTAATAGAAAATTAACCTATTTTGTTGATAATTCGTTTTTTTTCTTGGTTAAAAATTTATTTTTTTAACTTAAAATTTTACTATTCTATTTTTGGTTGAAAATTAATACTTTTTAGTTGTATACCATTAAGCCATTTCCCTTTCAGGGTAGGCGTGACACTACCCGATTCGGGTAGTGTTTCTAGGATAGTTTTCTTGTAGTTATAAATAACTACAAGTGTGGGCTCACCACACCCACGATGTGCCAACAGCTCTCAGTAATCTTGAATGGTCACCCATCCAAGTACTAACCGCGTCCAACGCTGCTTAACTTCAGTGATCTGACGAGAACTGGGTTTTTCAGCGTGGTATGGCCGTTGGCTTATAAGTTAAAAATCTAAATATTTGGTTGAAAGTTCATGTACATAGTTGGTTAAAAATTCGACTTTTTTAGTAGAAAATTAAACTGTTTGGTTGTAAATAAACTTTTTTATTGTGAATTAAAATGTTTTGTAGAAAATTCAACTATTTTGTTGATCGTTCGTTTCTTTCTTGGTTAAAAATTAATTTTTTCAACTGAAAATTTCACTATTCTATTTTCGTTTGAAAATGTATATTTTTTTGATAACAATTTAAATACTTCTCGGAAAATTCATGCATTTTGTTATCGATTTGTCTTTTCTCGTATAAAATTAATCCTCTTCATTGAAATTTCGACTGTTCTGTGGAAAATTCAACTGTTTGGTTGGAAACTAACTCTTTCGTTGAGAATTAAATTGTCAAAAATTCAATGATTTGGTAGAAAATTCAAATATTTTGTTGAAAATTCTGTTTTTTATTATTAAAAATTAAACTGTTTGGTTGTAAATTAACTTTTTTATAGCGAATTAAAATGTTTTGTAGAAAATTAATTTATTTTGTTGATAATTCGTTTCTTTCTTGGTTAAAAATTAATTTTTTCAACTGAAAATTTCACTATTCTATTTTTGGTTGAAAATGTATATTTTTTTGATAACAATTTAACTACTTCTCGGAAAATGCATGCATTTTGTTATCAATTTTTTTTTTTTCGTATAAAATTAATCCTCTTCATTGAAATTTCAACTGTTTTGTGGAAAATTCAACTGTTTGGTTGGAAACTAACACTTTCGTTGAGAATTAAATTGTCTAAAATTCAACGATTTGGTAGAAAATTCTGTTTTTTAAATTAAAAATTAATTCTTTCAAATAAAAATTCAACTATTCCATTTTCGGTTAGATATTTATCTTTCTTACTTTAAGAATTCATGTTTTTTAGCAGAAAATTAATCTTTTTTGTTGAAAATTCAACTGCTTTGTAGAAAGGTCCTCTTATTTGCTTTAAAATTTAACATTTTGAATTAAATTTTTTTCTTTATTGACAAATAAATCTTTCCTAATGGACAATTCAAATCTGGTTGAAAATTCGTTGTTTGTACCTTAAAATTCATCTCTTTTGGTAGAAATTTCTTTTTTTTTTGGTTAAAAATGCAACTGTTTGGTTGAGGATGCAACTATTTGGTTAAAACTTCGTCTTTTTTTTTCATTTCGACTGTTTTTGATTTAAAATGAAAATCTTCTCTGGTTTAATATATCAACTATCACTTTTTTTGTCATGAATTTATCTTCCTACTTTCGAAATTAATTTACTTTGTTGAAAGTTGAACTACTTTGTTAATTCATAAAAAACAGTAAGAGTTTACCAAACCCCCTCTCACAAATCGTCTTACGTTGCTTGTGCATAATCCCAAATTAAATTTTCGGCAAAAATTATGTAAAATAGGGGGGGGGGGGTCAAAACCTATGAACCCTAATAAAGGAAGATACGTTGATCAAGATTTCAGAAAAAAATTTCACGTAATTTATGGACAGCCCCCAGAAAGCAGAAATTATTTTGATTTCAATAATTCGATTTTCCAGATTATACATAAATATTTACTATATACATATTTGAGCAAGGATACAGTTGCTTTGATTATGTAAAATCGATAATCCGGAAAATGTATTTTAACTACGAGGAAAGCATCATAAAGGTGTACGACATCGTTTGAATAAAAAATGTAATGTGTACGTTATGAGGGTGTAATACTTTTTTGAGCCTATTCAATGTAATTTGGTTAAAAGATAAAATAAGTTTATAATTGAGAAATGTTTTCTATTCCCAGTAAGGTTTGTGGTTGTTGAGAGTTTGTCCCTGACGCTATTGTTCCGCGCGGTAACTTTTCTTTATGTATGTCGCTCGAGACCTTGCGACCGCGGCAGTGAGTACAGTTCCACCGAACAAGCTTCGGCGGCGTGGCGTCGCTTATGCGTGAGTGGCGCGGCCTATCTTGCGCCTTGGAGGTGGAGGGGATACACAGGAGTAAGCGAGGAGTCCGAGAGTGGTATCCGGCCTTCTCTTTCTAACCTATGTATCCCCTCCACCTCTAAGCCACTGGATACGCCACGCTACTCACGTATAAGCGACGCCACGCTGCCGAAGCTTGGACGGTGGAACTATATTCTATGTTGTTGTTGTGGTGGCTCACTCGGTTGGTTGGGTGGTATCCAACTTTCTCTTTGCAGTTCCGTTCCGAATTTCGTACCAGGCACTTGTGACCTCTTTTCTGAGACCAAGTTCGGCGCGCTGCATTGTTCAAAGTGATATTGATTATCGTTTCGAGTTCCGATCCGTGCATTCTCAAGTTTTAATGAATACTCTAACGCAGTATTCTCATCGAAGAAGTGATTCTTGAACAGTGTTTAGCGTTATGCCTTTTCGGATTATCGTGAAGTAGAGTGATAAATGATCCATGAAAAGCGTGATAGAAACAAGTGAAATTATAATTAAAGTAAATGGGCAGAATCTCGACTAGCCCTTTCAAATATTGATTTTTTTCAACTTTGTTATTTTAGCATCTTTATTTCATTGACTCTTAATTGACAATGTGTTTCTCTCTCGCTACCCCACGCCAGCCGTCATTAATTTGCTAACAGAAGAAAAGAGGGAAGATTAAATTTTTGAGGTGTTAAATTCGTTTAACTGTATTTCAGCTCGTGCTGCAACCACTCACTTGTCATCCGGTTTTAACTCTTTCGCCTCTTGGCCAGTTCTCTCGCTGCTTCCAATCCTCTTCCTCTCGGATTCACGTGTCTGCTGCCATTCGTCTTTCTTCTAAGTCTCTTCAATTTTTTTATTTTTTCTTCTTTGGTTCGACCCTCACCTCTCCAATTCCTACCGAGAAAAATGAAAACTTGATTCAATAATAGCCATAAAAAGGTATAGAGAAAGTAGCATCAATAATAGTGTTTGGAACTGTTCTTTCTCGACTTTCTCACTGATAGTGTTTCAACTTCGGTATTTTCATCGGAAAATAATAGAACGGTTTCAAATCAAAATTGCAGACTTTACACTCTTTCTTCTTTCCCTTCTTTAAAAAATCCTCTTTTTTCCCTGTTTTCAACACAGAAAAAACAGAAGATAAAGTTTACATCGATTTCCGACGAAAGATTCTTTGCAACAAAAATTAACTTCACAGGATAAACTTTACACAAATATCGGTTAAACTTTCTTTTGTTTTTCCATGACAAACACATGTATTTTGGAAGACGCGAAGTTGGCTGAACAAAACTTTATCGCTCTAAAAAATGTCCTGCAACAAATTTTATTCTTAGTTTTTTCTGTGAAGAAACGTACCCCTTTTCTCGTTTTTTCGCCTAAATGCGAACTGAGTTAATGGAACTCGATTAGAAAATCTAACTATTTTAGGTTGAAAGTGAAAGTTCAACTGTTTTGTTAGAAATTCGGCTTTTGGGTAGAAAATTCGTCTTTTTTCATCAAAAATTAATCTTTTTTGGTAGGAATGTCATTTTTCTAGTTGAAAATTCAACTTTCATGTTTGAAAATATACTGTTTTAATGAAAATTCAAGTGTCATGAAAAAAATCGTCTTTCTGGCTTAAAAATTTAACTCTTTTTTGTTGAAATCAAATTTTGTTTTGAAAATACGTTTTTCTTTTTATTTGTAGAAAATTAATTTTTTCTAACTGAAACTTAACTGTTACATTTTTGGTCGAAAATTGATCTTTCTTTGTTGAAAATCTTTTTTTTTCGTCAAGAATTTAATTGCTTTTGGTTTAAGTTTAATCATTTTTGTTTGGAAATTTGACCGTTTGATAGAAAATTTATCTTTGAAGGTTGAAAATTTAACTATTTTGCGATAAATTCATCTTTTTTGGGCAATTCTTTAACTGCTTTGTTAACCATTTGTCTTTTCGGATAGAAAATTCGTCTTTCAAGATTGAAAATTGATCTTTTTTGGTAGAAAGTTCAACTACTTGGTTTGAAATTTCAACTGCTTGGATAACAATTGAACTATTTGGTTGGAAATTGAACTGTTTTGCAGAGAAATTCAACTTTTTGGTTGAAAATTACCTGCTTTGTTGAAAATTCAACTGTTTGGTTCAAACATACTTTTTTGTTGAAAATTCATATTTTTTGGTCGGAAATTCAACTATTTGTTTAGAAATTAACTTTTTGGATGAAAATGCAGTTATTTCGTTGAAAATTTGACAATTTCGAAGAAAATTCTAAAATTTGGTTCAAAATTAAATATTTTGCTGAAAATTTATATTTTCAGGTTGAAAATTCAATGGTTTTGTAAAAAATTCGATTTTTGGGTTGAACAGCGACTGTTTTATATTGAAAATTCGTTTTTTTTTGGGTTTAAAGTTCAACTATTTGATAGAAAATTACCTTTTTTGTTGAAAATACATATTTCCGGGTTGAAAATCCAACTGATTTTTGTGGAAAATTCGTGTTTTGGCTTGAATATTCAACAATTTAATTTTATATTAAAATATTTTTTGCTTGAAAATTAATCAACTTGGTTGAGAGTTGAACTACCTTGTTAGAAACTCACTTTGTTTCAATTATTTCGTTGAAAATTTGTTTTTTTTTGGTAGAAAATTAATTTTTTTAAATGAAAATTTAGCTACTCTATTTTCAGTCAATTTTCACTGAAATTTTCAATGACAGCTCGAGTTGAAGTGAAAAACCGAAATAATCTTATGTGCCCTTATTCGAACCGGCTTGATCATTCTTAGTTAAAAATTCAACTATTTGGTTAACAATTCATCTGTTTTGATGAAAATACAATATATATTCGCTTTGTACAAAAAATGTATAAAATAAATGAAAATTGAATATAATATTTCCCAATATGTATAATTTTTCCGCCTAGGTTTAGGAAGTTTGTGCCAATTTTTTTCTACTTTTAGTACCGCACCACCGTTTGAAGTTTCTAATTATATTGAACAAATTCGCAGACGAAATTTGCAATTTTTTAAACTTTTCCTAATTTGCATTTATATGGCGATTGCTAGGTTGCAAAGATAATTCAGAATAATTTGCGTTGTAAATTCTATCTGAGGCGTTTTTCCGTTTTTATTAATGCCAATTGTCGTCTCGCGAGGTGAGTTAATGAGGTGCAAGTATATTACGAAAGTTCTCTTGAAAGGAAATCGAATATCGATGATAATGAAATGGATTCGGAGCAATGGCTTCTCTTTCGCAAAGACGGAGTTATTGCGCCAACGAAAGCACGTCAATTAGCTTCTCCTTTCCGAGAATCGGGCTTATTTCCTCCTTTGAGAGATTGCATTCTTCATCCTTTTGCTTTCGCTTATATTCAAGAAACCACCGACAGAATATTTTCATTATCAATATTAATTTGACTTCCATAAGTACATGGCACTCGTTGGAAGCTGTTACAAAGTACAGGTATAGCAGGCCTCACAGACCGGTCCCTATATGCCCTATTGTACCCTATATTCAGTTGAGGTCCCTAAAGTACCCTATTTTTAGGATTTGGTCCCTATTTTACCCTATTTGCAGCCCATAATGGCTGCGATACAGACACTATTAGTCACTTTTTTTCTCAAATCACTTTTTACAGGCTTCACACACCGGTCCATATATCCCCTTTTGTACCCTATATTCAGTTAAGGTCCCTAAGGTACCCTATTTTCAAGATTTGGTCCCTATGGTACCCTATTTGCAGTCCCTTAATGAAACTTCAAAAAAAAATTCAATAAGATCAAAGCTTCCAAGAGCATTTTGAAAAAAATAGCAAAAATCAGTGAATTCCTGAAAGAAGTAACTGTAAAAAAATAATCAGGGCTGCCACACAAGAGTCACTATTAGTCACTTTTTTCTCAAATCATTTTTTATTCACTTCTTTAAATGAAAAGATCACAGTAGTCACTGAATTGTCATGAATTCTTTTGATATATTTCAGATTATTTTTAAAGATTCCGAGAAATTTGTGATAGATTTCAATAATTTGAATGGATTTGTAAGATTTAGGGGTATTTTTAAAACATCGAAGGCATTTTCAAGAGCTTTAACGAATTTCAAGGGATTTCAAAAGATTTTAAAGGATTTAAAATATTTGAGGTTATTTTAGGTTATTTTAAAACATTTCAAGTAATTATTAATTGTTCTTAGTAGTTTAGTGTGATTTCAAAGAATTTGAAATATCTTAGGGAATTTTAAAAGAATCAAAGGAATTATTAATTAATTTAATTCATCTGAAGGAATTTCGAAGCGTTTGAAATATTTTAGCATAAAGAATTTCCTAGAATTTCGAAAGATATGAAACGATTTTACAGGATTTCAGGAAATATCATCATAGAATTTTACAGGGTTTTTATAATATTTTAGTAGAAAAATTTTTTTTCACAATAAGTGAGGTATTTTGTAGGATTTCAAAGGATTTGAAATATTTGAGGAAATCTCAAAAGATTCCAAGGAATTTTTAATTTATTTTAATAATTTTAAGAGATTTAATAACATTTTAGTGAATTTTAAAGAATTTATTCAAGAAAAGTGAGTTATTTCGTAAGGTTTTAAAGATTTGAAGAGATTTAAAATTATTTTTTTGTATTTCACCCTGAATTCCTATTAATTTACCTTGAATTCTTTGAACTTCTTTTGAATTTTTTAATTCATTAGAATTCTTATAAATTTACTCAATTTTACATAACTCGTTTGATTTTTTGACTTTTTAAAAGTTTTTATATAATTGGTTCTACAGATTAATTCATAAAATGACCAAAGGATTTGGAATATTTTAAGGGATCAGAAATATTCTACGTTATTTTAAAAGATTATAAAGAAATTGTTAATTGATTTCAGTAATTTAATAGAATTTCAAAGGATTTGAAATATTGTAGGGTATTTTAAAAGATCCCAAGGCATTTTCAAGAGATTTAAACAATTTCAAGGGATTTCCAAGGGTCTTAATAATTTTAAGGGATTTTAATATTTTAATGGATTTCAAAGAATGTATTCACAAGAAGTGAGGGAGTTCGTAAGGTTTCAAAGATTTTAAGAGATTTTCGAATATTTTTTGCAATTCATTTGGAATCCGCCCTGAATTCTTATTAATTTATCATGAATTTTTTCAAATCTTTTTGAATTCTTCTAGATGCACTCAATTCTACTCAGGTCAATGGATTTTTTATAAGTTTTTATTCAATTCATCTTGAAGTCTTTAAAACTCACCTTAAGTGTTTAGGCATTTCATCAAATTCTTTTGAAGTCTCTTTAATTTTTTTCTAAAATTCATTTCAAACTTACTCAATTCAATGAATTTTTTCATATTTTTATAATCTTTTCATATTTGAAAATTTTTGTCAATTCATTTGAATTTTTTTTAATTCACCTTGAATTTGTATGCATTCCATCGAATTCTTCTCGTTTCCCTTAAATTCCTCTAAATTCACTCAAATTTTACAGAAATAAATGGAGTTTTTCGATTTTCAAAACTTTTTCCAATTCATTTGAATTTTTTTGTAGGCATTAGACATTCTTTTTAGTTAGAAATTAGTAGGGTTTCAAAGATTTGGAGAGATGTGAAATTATTATTTGAAATTCACCCTGAATTCTTTTTAATTCTTTGGAATTCCCTTGAATTTTTTTAATTCACTGGAATTATTCTAAATTTACTCAATTATAATTAATTCAATGGATTTTTTTTTAAATTTCTAAACGTTTTTATTTAATTGATCCTGAAGTCTTTTAACCTCGCCTTGAATTCTTAGGCATTTCATACAATTTTTTTTAATTCCCTTGAATTTTTCTAAGCTCATTTCAAAGTTACTGAATTCATAAAAGTTTCTTTATATTTTAAAATTGTTTTCAATTCATTAAAATTCTTGTTTAATTCACCTTGAATTTTTATGAGTTTCATCGAATTCTTCTCGTTCATCTTAAATTCCTCTACATTTATTCCAATGTTACGGAAATCAATGGAATTTTTTTGACTTTTAAAATTGTTTCTAATTCATTCGAATTCGTCGGAATTTAACTTGAATTTTTTTGAAGTCTCATAAATTTATCCTGAATTTTTTACCCTTTGACAGCGATAAAAGTACCCTATGAGCGTCACGAAAAGTACCCTTTGATCCCTATATTTTATCCCATAGGGACTGTGAGGCCTGTTTTTAGTTATTTTTTTAAGGTAAAGCTACTATAGTCACTTTGTAAGAAAAAGTCACTATAATCACTTTTCTTTGAATAAATTGAATTTCCTTTAATTGTTTTGAAATATTTCAGGGTATTTTTAAAGATTCCGAAAATTTTTGAATAGATTTCAATAACCTGAAGGGACTTTTAAGATTTTAAGGTATTTTTAAAAATTCTAAGGAATTTTCAAGAGCTTTCAAAAGTTTCAAGGGATTTCAAAAGATTTCAAAGAATTTTAAATATTTTATGGGATTTTAAAACATTCCAAGGAATTTTACTATTATTATTATTAATTTGAAGGGATTTCAAAGCGCTTGAAATATTTTAGGATAAAGAATTTTCTTAAATTTCGGAAGAAATGGAACGATTTTACAGGACCTATAAGGTTTTAAGATATTTTAAAAGATTTCTTGGTATTTTATGAGGTTTCCGACGTTTCAATTATTGTAAGGGTTTTTCAAAGCTCTCAAGGCCTTTTAATAAATTTTACAGTATTTTAGAAAATATAGGATTTCATAGAATGTTACGAGATTTTAAAATATTTTAGTGGATTTTAAATAATTTACTCACGAGAAGCGCGGTATTTTGTAGGGTTCCGAAGATTTGAAGAGATTTGTAATTATTTTTTGGAATTAACCCTGCATTCTTATTAATTTATCCTGAATTCTTTTAATTCTTTGGAATTCTTCTGAATTTTCTCTTATTCTTCTAAATTTACTCAATTCTAGTTAATTTAAGGTATTTTTTCAAATACAATATTTAAGGGTATTGTAAAAGATTTCCAGGCGTTTTTATGGGCTTTAAAAAGTTTTAAGGGATTTCAAATGATAATTAAAGATTTTAAATATTTTCAGAAATTTTGAAAGATTCCCAGAAATTTTTTATTTATTTCAATAGTTTGAAGGGATTTCAAAGACTTTGAAATATTTTAGGGTATTTTAAAAGATTCCAATGCATTTTCAAGATATTTAAGCAATTTTAAGGGATTTCAGACCTCACAGACTGGTCCCTATATTCCCTATTGTACCCTATATCCAGTTAAGGTCCCTAAAGTACCCTATTTTCAAGATTTGGTCCCTATCGTACCATATGTCACTTTTCTTTCAATAAATTAACTCATGGGTTAATCAATATTCAATTCAGGACATATTTTAGAAGTGTCTTGAATTCTTTTGAAATATTTCAGGGTATTTTTAAAGATTCCGATAGTTTTTTAATAGACGTCAAGAATTTGAAAGGATTTTTAAGATTTCAAACGATTTTCTAAACTTCTAAGGCAGTTTCAAGAGCTTTTATTTTTAAATATTTCAGGGAATTTTAAAAGATTAGAACATTGCGCATTAATTACCCTTTATTTAGAATAAAATCTACTAAGTGGAACTACTTTGTTACAATTGAACGATTTTGTAACATTTTTAAAATTATTTTTGAACTGAAAATTTAACTATTCTATGTTTGGTTAAAAGTTTATTTTCTGCAATTAAAAATTCAACTATTTGGTTAAAAATTCATGTATTTTATTACAAATTAATCTTTTTTGGTAGAAAATTAATCTTTTTGGTTCAAATTTGGTTTACTTCGTTTTTTTTTTATTTAAAAAAAAAAAATTCAACTGAAAATCTAACTATATCATGTTTGTTTGAACATTAATCTTCTTCAGTTGAAAATTCAACTGTTTGTTTCAAAACTTCTGTATTTTGTTGAAGCTTTGCCTTTTGTGGTAGAATATTAATCTTCTTGGTGACTAATTCACCTTTCTGGTTGGAAATTCAACTATTCATTGAAAATTAGTGTTTTTATTGAAAATTAATTTTTTTTAACTAAAAATTGAACTAAATTTTTTGTCGAATTTTTTTTGTTGATAGAAATTTAATCTTTTTGACAGAACATTAATTTTTTTGGTTGAAAATGTAACTATTTCGTTAAAAATTTATTTTATTCGCTTAAAAAGTTATTTCTCTAACTGAAAATTAAATTATTCTATTTTTTGTTGAAAAATGATCTTTTTTATTTGAAAATTTCATTAAAAATTAAAATATTTGGTTGAAAATCCAGGTATTTTGTTAAAAATTATTCTTTTTTGGTAGAAAACTAGTTTTTTCTATTGAAAATTAAATTTTTGTAACAAAAAATGTAATTATTCCCTTTTTTGTCGACATTTTTTTCCTAGACATTTAATCTTTTTGGTTGAAAAATCATCCTTTTTACTTGAAAATTCACCTATTTTGTAGAAAATTTGTCTTTTTTTGGTAGCAATATAACCTTTTTGGTTGAAAATTCAATCATCAGGTTGAAAAAACCATTGAAAATTAAAATGTTTTGTTTAAAATTAATTAATTTTTTTGGTTGAAATTTCATTTCTTTGCTTGAAAATTAGTTCTTCTTATTGAAAATTAATTTTTTTAACTATTCAATTTTTCGTCGAAACTTTTTTTATGGACATTTCATCTTTTTAGTTGAAAATTTATCTGTTAGGTTGAAAATTTAACTATTTCGTTGGAAATTCACTTTATTTCTTTAAAAACTTATTTCTCTAACTTAAAATTAAACTGTTCTATTTTTTGTTGAAAATTTATCTTTTTTAGTTGAAAATTCATCTTTTTTAGTTGAAAATTCATCTATTTTGTTGAAAACTCATAATTCCCAGAAATTTGTTATTTATTTCAATAGTTTGAAGGAATTTCAAAGACTTTGAAATATTTTAGGGTATTTTAAGATTCCAATGCATTTTCAAGAGATTTAAATAATTTCAAGGGATTTCCAAG
Source organism: Andricus curvator (assembly GCA_932195095.1). Taxonomy (NCBI): domain Eukaryota; kingdom Metazoa; phylum Arthropoda; class Insecta; order Hymenoptera; family Cynipidae; genus Andricus; species Andricus curvator. Next base: position 74,352 of record CAKNYM010052650.1, read on the forward strand.
GGTTTAAATAATTTTAAGGGATTTTAATATTTTAATGGGTTTCAAAGAATTTATTCGCACGAAGTGAGGAATTTCGTAATGTTTCAAACATTTGAAGAGATTTCCAAATATTTGTTGCAATTCATTTGGAATTCGCCCTGAATTCTTAATAATTAATCCTGAATTATTTTGAATTCTTCTAAATTCACTCAATTTTACTCAATTCAGTTCTAAACTGATTTCAAACTTACTCAATTCAATGCATTTTTTCATATTTTTGAATTGTTTTGAATTCACTTGATTACTTTCTATATTCAGCTTGATTTTTTATGAATTTCATCAAATTCTTCTCATTTTCCTTAAATTCCACTAAATTCGCTCAAATTTTACTGAAATCAATGGCATTTTTTCGATTTTTAAAATGATTTCGAATTCATTTGAATTCTTTTAAATTGGTTCGCAGTCATTAGTTACTTTATTGGTTATAAATTAGTAGGGTTTTCATGATTTGAAGAGATTTGAAATTATTTTTTGGAATTCACCCTGAATTCTTTTAAATTCTTTGGAATTCTCTTGAAATTTTTTAGTTCACTTGAATTCTATTAAATTGATTTAATTCAACTTAATTCAATGGATTTTTTTTTAAATTTTCAAAAGTTTTTATTCAATTGATCCTGAAGTATTTTAACTTCACCTAGAATTCTTAGCCATTTCATCATATTCTTTGGAATTCCCTTGAAATTTTCTATACTTATTTCAAAGTTACTGAATTCAGTGAAGTTTTTTCGTATTTCTGAATTTCATTCAATTCATTTTTCTCATTTACCTTAAATTTCCCTAAATGCATTCCAATTTCACGGAAAACAATGGAATTTTTTGGATTTTTAAAAATTTTTGCAATTAATTTGGATTCTTTTGAATTTAACTTGAATTGTTTTGAAATCTTATGAATTTATCCTGAATTTGTAACCCTTTGAGCGTGAAAAAAGTACCCTTTGAGCGTGACAAAAAGTACCCTTTGATCCCTATATTTTATCCCATAGGGACTGTGAGGCCTGGGATTTACAAAATTTGCATGCGGTTTTGAAGAATTTCCTAGAATTTCGGAAGATATGGAAGAATTAAACAGGACCTGTAAGGTTATAGGATATTTTAAAGGACTCTGAGGGATTTTATAAGGTTTTCGAAGATTTCAATGACTTTTTGAAATTTTAAGAGCTCTAAAGGTATTTTAATAAATTTTCCAGGATTTCAGAAAGTATCATCAGATTTCATGTAATTTCATAATCGATTTCGAAGAATTTATTCACAAGAAGTGAGGGATCTCGTAGGGTTTCAAAGATTTCAAGAGATTTTCAAATATTTTTTGCAATTCATTTGGACTTCGCTCTGAATTATTATTAGTTTACCCTGAATTATTTTGAATTCTTCTAAATTCACTCAATTCTACTCAATTCAGTGGATTTTTAAAAAGTTTTGGTTTAATTCATATTGAAGTATTTAAAACTCACCTTAAATTCTTAGGCATTTCAACAAATTCTTTTAAATTCTCATTTCACACTTACTCAATTCAATGAATTTTTTTATATTCTTGAATTGTTTTGAATTCTCTCTAAATTCACTCAAATTTTATTGTAATCAATGGAATTTCTTTAATTTAAAATTTGTTTTCCAATTTATTTGAATTGTTTTGTAGTGATTAATCACATTTTTGGCTAGAAATTAATGGGGTATCAAAGATTTGATGAGATTTGAAATTATTTTGTTGGAATTCACCCTGAATTCTTATTAATTTACCCTGAATTATTTTAAATTTTTGGAATTCTCTTGAATTTTTGTAATTCACTCAAATTCTTCTAAATTTACTCATTTCTACCTAATCAGTGGATTTTGTTGAATTCTTGAAAGTTTTTATTTAATTGGTCCTGAAATTTTTCAACCTCACCTTGAATTCTTAGGCATTTCATTACATTCTTTTGAATTCCCTCGAATTTTTCTAACCTCATTCTAAAGTTACTGAAATCAATGAAGTTTTTTCATATTTTTAAATTGTTTTCAATTCATTTGAATTTTTTAAAATCCATAGTGAATTTGTATGAATTTCATTCAATTGTTCTCGTTTACCTTAAATCCCTCAAAATCTATTCTAATTTTACGGAAATCAATGGAATTTTTTGATTTAAACATTTTTACATTCTCATTCTAATGAGAAGGTATTGGTTTTATGTAAAAATTGACATAGTCGGTTTTCATCAAATCTCCACGTTTTGAGACCCCTTGAGCTAGAAAAAACGATTTTTACGAAGGTGTCTGTCTGTCTGTAGTCTGTCTGTCTGTCTGTCTGTCTGTAGCCACGATAACTTTCGAAAAAATGATCAGATTTGATTGAGCTTTGGCACACTTTTTTATGGCCGAAAAATAGAGAACGAGTTCGTTAACCAGCCATTTTGGATGAAAATCCAAAAAGTGAGCACATTTTGAAAATTTTTGAGACCACTTTTTTGGAAGATTTGAAAATTCTATGTACGGTTATTAGTAGTACGCAAAATACGAACAAAATATTCCTATGACTTTTCGTGATAAAAAAAAATTACTGGAGTTATAGCATTTTCAAAATTCCAAAAACAAACGAAAATGAACATTTTAAGCCGAAAAACGCACGATGTGAAAAAAAGGCAAGAGGAGAAAAACGTTGATTCCTGAACACCCTATAATATTTTCATAACAACTTTTTGAATTTTTTGAAAAATAAAAAATTCAAATTGTGATCGCACAAAAAATTAATGAAAAATCAAAAAATCCATTTTGCTGTAAAACTATGCAAGATACCAGAAAAGGTCATCTCACCAAAATTTTGCACCTAAAAAAGATCTACAAATTTCTTATCATTCACTTTTTGATATGACGCGTAGTTTTTGTTTTATTCGTAAAAAACAGCATTGAAAATAGAAAAATCAAATTTTCAGACTAATATTACCAGCTACGAAAAAATGACCAAAACAAAATTTGTTCATCCAAAGAAGAGGTACAAATTTATTGTGACTCATTTTTCGATAGGATGCGTGGTTTTTCTTTTATTCGTGAAAATAACATTGACAGTAAAAAAAATCAAATTTTTGAAAAAACAATGCCAGGTACGAAAACATATAAATGAACAAAAATTGTGCATTCAAAAAAGACTTACAAACCCGTAATCAATTTTTGTGGTAAGAATATATTCAAAATGAAAAAATTAACTTTTTTGATAAACGGCACAAGCTAAAATAAAATGTTAACTAATAAAATTTGTCGCCTGAATTATATCATTACTTTTCATTTGAAATCAAATACAAATTTAGTAATTTGTATATGAAGAACATATAACACGAAGCACAAAGTGCGCGCTCAGTGTTATCACCAAATCGCACGCCGTAAGTGCGCTCAAACTTTTTTGTTTCTATCATACGGTTCAAATGATTTTCAAATCAAATATCGAGCGCGAAGCGCGAGTGTCTGGATGAGAATGTGTTCCTTAAGGTCGATAGAACCTTGAGGAAATAAAGTTCCTTTTCAGTCTAAAATAAAAATAAATTTAACAATCACTTAATATGTAGAGGTTTTGATAATTTCATAATATTTGCAAACAAACTTTTTCTTTTCATCGAAGTCGAACACGAAGTTCAAAAATCTAGAGGAGCCTAGCGTAAAGCGCGATGCAAATACGCCCGAGCGCGTAGCGCGAGGTGAGTACATAATCGAGCGCGAAGCACGAGATAAATATATGATCGAGCGCGAAGCACGAGATCCAACAGTCGCGCGCCCTAGGCGCGCTCAAACTTGCGAGCGAAGCGCGCCATGAGAATGTGCCCGCGAAGCGGGCAGATTTTTTTCCAATTGATTTGCATTTTTTAATTTTAACTTGAATTGTTTTGAAGTCTTCTGAATTTATCATGAATTTGCTCCCTTTGAGCGCAAAAAAGTACCATATGATTGTGACAAAAAGTACCCTTTGGTCCCTATATTTTATCCCACAGGTACTGTGAGGCCTGGTATAGGAATCACTTCAAAAATAAAAAATTGTGTAAACAGTGTCTCAAATTTGAAAAAATTGTTTTAGAGCTTGTTCCCAGCTGCACGAAAAATGACTGCTAAACCTTTTTTTGGTAGTGAGACGGTGCGTTCTATTTTCATAATTAAGAATTAAATCAGAATTTAATTAGTATTCAATCATAAAGAAAAGAGGCAACTTTTAACACTGATACGCCTCTGACTCAAAATAATTGGGCTCCTCAACCTTACTGCGCATGCGTCGCATCAGCAGCCTCATTGGATGTTGATCGCGCGCTTATTTGAAACGATTGAATATGGAAATCAATTTTTCACAATATATAATAATCATAAAGTACAACAAAAAATTATGTATGATGTAAAATTTACATTGGTTAAAGAAGGTATTCCTTCCTTTGAATTTCAAATCAATACTTTATTTGTAAAGAGTACAATTCAATAATTATTTCACCTTGCACTCTAAAAGACTATTTTATGATCTGAAAATTAATTGTTATTTGCACTATGATGATTTGTTCTAAAAAAATTGATTTACACATGTAATGCTTTCAAAAAGGCGCGCGATTTAGAGCCAAAAATTGCATACAGTGTATGCAATTTTTATTGTAACTACTCTGAACTTCATCTTTTGATAAGGACCTTGTTGTGCATGATTGCATCTCTATGTGTTTTATACAAAATTAAATTTTTATGGTAACGACTTTGAACTTTGTCTCATGATAAAGACCACGTTGTGCGAGAAAATTAAAATGTATATAATCAAATTTTCAATTTAAATGGGAGTTTTCACTTTGACTAAACGAATTAGAGCCACAATAGAACTCATAACGACTTTAAAATTTATCTCACGATACAGACCTCGTCGAGCAAAGAAAGTTTTGGTTTCTGATTTTGAATTGAAGGAGAATCCAATTTATTCATATCCTATGAGAAGGATTTTCTAATAAATTCAGGATCATAAACAAATTACGCATTCAGCTCTTATATATCTTGTACCTATTGATAATTATATCTCAGGAAATTTTATAATTGAAAATCATTTTGTTTTTCACTGTCTCAATTTGTTAAAACGTAAAAACAGTACTGTTCTTGGAGAATATAAACCAATAGTAATTCCTAGAGTTTGTTTGTCAATCAAGTTTAACTGTTGGTTAAATTGTTGCAATTTGTTGGTTACAGTTTAGTGAACAGGACAAAGTCAACGCAAATTGAACGAACTTCTCTATGATAATCAATATCATTGAGATAAGTTTGAGATGCAACATTACTATTACTAAAAATTCATATAATTTTCAGTGAATTCAACATATTTTTATTAAAATCAGTCAAATGCACAGTAGGTTCATGTATATAATAATCCTAAGTCCGCCATTTTTCACTTGATTTCTAATTTTTTGTTCTGTTTGAAAGTTAAAAAAAACATTTTTAACAATACAGTATATTTTATCACGGTGGAAAATCCCGAAGCTAAAATAAAAATATATTTTCAAGTTCCTCATTTATTTCTGATTTTTTCCAACTTTAACAACAATTTAATGACATTTTTTTAAATCTAGTACTTTTTTGCTGTTGATATATTAAAAGTGTAATGAGCTATTATTGATTAGAATTAGTTAAAATTTGACTGAGATATCCAGCACTATTTGTACAGGGTTGCCGTATGTTTTTTATTGAAGATTCATCCTTTTAGTTGAAGATTCATGATTTTTATTGAAAATTCTCCTCGCCGGTTGATAGTTTTAACTACTTTGCTAAAAACTCATTCTTTGTTTGTTAAAAAATTAACTTTTTTAACTGAAAATGTAACTATTTTATTTTTGGTTAAAAATTTCTTTCTTTTGTTTGAATGTTCGTCTCTTTGGTTAGAATTTAACTATTTTCTTGAAAATCCGTGTTTTTTTATTCAAAACTAATTTTTTGCCCCAAAATGTAATTTTTCTATTTTTGGTTGAAAATTCATCTTTTTTAGTTGAAAATTCGGCTTCGTTGACAAAAAACAATCTTTTTGGTTGCAAATTTCCTCTTTTGTTTAAATAAAATGTATCTCTTTGATTGAAAAATAAACTATTTTGTTGAAAATTTAGCTTTTTTGTGGAGAATTTAACTTTTTTGTTGAAAATTTATCTTCGTAGATGAAATTAATCTTTTTCATTTGAAAATTCTACAATTTATTCAAAAATTCATGTATTTTATACCAAATATTATTTTTTTTGTTAAGAATTCACATTTTGGTTGCAAATTCGACTATTTTTGGTTGAAGTTTAATATTTTTTGTTTCAAAATTCGACTATTTAGTTGAAAAATCATCTTTCTAGGCAGGAAATTTCAGTGTTTGGTTCAAAATTATTATCAATTATCAATTAATTAATTTTTAATTACAGTTTTAATTATAGTTACGTTTTCAGATCAAAAAATTAATTTTCACCGAAAAGAACTAATTTTTCACAAAATAGTTGAATCCTCAACCAAGAAGATAAATTTTCAACGAGCAAGATTAGTTTTCTGTCAAAAATGACGAATTTTTAACAAAATATATTAATTTTTTGGCAAAAAGTTGAATTTTCGACTTGTAAATGATACGTTTCGAACCAAAAATAGAATAGTTAAATTTTCAGATCAAAAAATTGAATAAATTTAAAAAAATTTCTTGATCAAGACGATGAATTTTCCACTATGAAGATTAACTTTCTAAGAAAAAAGACAAATTGAGAAAAGAATACATGAAATTTCAACAAAAACCATGAATTTTCAACCCAAAAATATGAGTTTTCAACAAAAAAGTTAAATTTATATCAAATAATTAAATTTTTAAACAAATAGTTTAATTCTAACGAAATAGTTGATTTTTCAATCCGAAAATATGAATTCTCAATGAAAAATGTAATAGGTGATATTTCAATCGAAAACGATTTTAATTCAAAAACAGTCGAATTCAACATGTAAATATGAATTTGTAACAAAATAATTCGAATCCTCAACCAAAACAGATTAATTTTCAATTAAAAACGACAAGTTTCTAACCACAAAAATTAGAACAAACAATTTTCAACAGAGAACATGAATTTTCAACAAAATATGGACAAACTACAACTTCAGTTAAAAAAATTAATTCACAACAACAACAAAAAAAGAATTTTACACATAATAGTTAAATTTTCAACCAAAGAGATGTATTTTCAAGAAAAATGATAAATTTCATTAACAAAAAAAATTTTCAACAAAAGTGTTGATTTTTCTAGCTAAAAAGATGAATCTTCAAACAAAAGAATGTATTTCCAACAAAATGAAATTTAACTATCAACCAAGCAGCTCAACATTGACAACAAAATATGACTTTTCAACGAAATATCTGGATTTTTCACAAAATAATTACATTTTTTATCAAATAGTAATATTTGGAACCAAAAATCTAATAGTAGACTTTCCAGCAGATTTGGTTAAAATTTCCAAGAGATACCGTTGATTATTAAAAACTGATTACAAACAACTATTTTCATGTATTTATTATGACAATTTAATCATAGGTAGGTACATGTATTTATAATATTATATTCAATGTAAAATTCACTTCACATTAAAACAATAGTTTTTATAATGGTTTTGTTAATAATAACTTTCCAATAATTAATCAATAATTAATCGCTGATACCAAAAAAAATTAAATATATTATATTATATTGTTTTACATTTCCCATATGTCTAAAAAAATTTCAGAGTAAATAACTAAAGAGGGCCACCATCGTACGCAAAAACACCTTAATCAATTTTTATATAATTGTATTAATTTACACTGAACCCGAAAGTATAGTTTTCATCAATAATCTTAAGCAATTAATATGGGAACTTAGTTCCGCAAAAATAAAATAAATGTGCATTCCTAGTTTTTATTTCGAAAAATTCAAAAAACGAATATTAACGAAATAATCTACAAGGCTATTAAAAATATTACTAATCAATATGTCTTAAGTTGGAAAATATAACTTGAAGTTTATTTGAAAAAATCGTTATTCTTAAAAACTTTCAACAAATTATGAAAGGGTTTAAATTCAGGGCATAAACATTGCTCTCAATTCTTATAAAATTGTTGAAATGCTATAATTTCCGAATACTTTTTTTATAATCGAATTTATTACGGCCATACCACGCTCAAAAACCCAGTTCTCGTCAGATCACTGAAGTTAAGCAGCGTTGGACGCGGTTAGTACTTGAATGGGTGACCATTCAAGAATACTGACATGAGTGCTGTTGGCACATCGTGGGTGTGGTGAGCCCACACTTGTAGTTATTTATAACTACAAGAAAAACCTAGAAACACTACCCGAATCGGGTAGTGTCACGCCTACCCTGAAAGGGAAATGGTTTAATGGTATATTACAAGTTTAATTATAATAAGCATTCGAATTTATTTATCTTCTTATCACGAATAATAAAAAATATCACATTTTCGAAAGCTTAAAATGTTATGCCCGATTTGAATTTTTGTTCCCGGTAGAAATGTAATAGTGGCTAAGTACATTTCAAATTCTTGTAAATTAAATTTGTGTTTAAACAAATGTATTTCAATTGATTTCGCAAACAATATACTGTAATTTTTGTATCTTGATTTACCTTAATATTGTAGAGAATCTCTATAACTATATTCACTTTCATCGAAGTTTCATTGAAACTTAAATTGGAACTATATTTTGATCCAGCTTTAGGTATTTCAGATTCCTTATAAAAGCCCACAAAGGAGAGGAGTATTATTGATAAAGCGAAAAGGGCTTTTAGATTGACATTTTAATATTTTTGGAGTTTATCTCGCGCAATATTAAAAGTTAGCATTTTCAACCAATTTTAAAACTCAACATTTTTTAATAAATACATCATTTTTTTCGAACCTATCTAAAAAAAGATATATAACGAATTTCTCAATAATCTAGCAATCATTGTTTTTGAAAACCTGATTGGCTTTTCCATTACTTAAAGTTGTTTTATATCTCAAATTTGAAATTTTGAAAATTAAATCTACAGATAATCTCTTTTAATAAAAAAATCACAGAAAATATTATGCGAATTGAGAAACATTTGTGCATTTTAATACTTTTACGCGGTTAAAAAAAATTCAAATTATCTAGTAAATTATTGAAGATATAAGTATTATATGTTAGTCCTCGTTGTTGAAAATTATTATTTTCTAAAGAGAATTTTTATATAAAATCAGAAAGTTTCGAAAAATAAAAATTTCTAAAAATTTTAGTTTGCGCTAGTTTTGTTCACTGGAAATTATCATTTTTAAACAAAAATCATCATCGTGATTCCCAATTTCAAACAATCTTAGGTTATGTTCGTGTTTTACACCGGAAATGGGTATTTCTAATTTTAAAAAAATTTGATTTCAAAGTAATGAATTCTCAACGAAACATGGAAATGGGTATTTCTAATTTAAAAAAATTTGATTTCAAAGTAATGAATTCTCAACGAAACATGGAAATGGGTATTTCTAATTAAAAAAATATTTGATTTCAAAGTAATGAATTCTCAACGAAACATGTAATAGTTGATATTTCTACCGAAAAAGATTTTAATTTTACATCAAAAACAGTTGAATTCAATAATAAAAAAAAATTTCAAGAAAATAAGTTGAATGCTCAACCAAAATAGATTAATTTTTAATTGAAAAGGATGAATTTTTAACCACGGAAATCAATTTAAAAAAAAAACGAATTTTCATCAAAGAACATAAATTTTCAACCAAATAGTTTAATTTCCAACTAGAAAAGATCAATTTTCAATCAAAAATAATTATTTTCCATTTAAACAAACATAAAATATTTCAGATTATTATCGTCCTTCGGATTATTCAGAATAATTGAATTAACAATTATTGTACCATTTTTGGTTTTATTGACCTTTAATACTGGAAATTTGTATTTTTAATAAAAAATCATTGAATTCGCACAAGATTAAACATTTGTGAAAAATTTAAATCTATTCTCGCGTTTTTGACTGAAAATCGATATAGATTTCAAATGAGATTTACAATTTTGCCATAATACTGGGATATGTGAGCGTTTTTCACGAGAAGTCGATTTTTTTTGAAGATTAAAATTAGGTTCAAAAGAAGATTTACAATCTTAAACAATTATTTGTTTGGTTATTCTAGTGTTTTTCGTATAAAATTTCTATTGTTAATAAAAAATCATAAAACCACAAAGAATATTCACAATCTTTGGATAATAATAGGGTATGTTAGCGTTTTTCACCGAAAATCAACTATTTACAAGAATAAAAAAATCATTTGGCTTTACGAATCAAACTTCAAATTCTGAACAAATAAAGGTTATGTTAATGTTTTTTTTTCGGAAATTGGTATTTTGGAACCAAAATGCAACTGTTCGATTTTCTGTATATTGTTCAAAGATAGAATATATATATTCTGAAGTTAAGATATCAATTTTCATAAATTATCCGAAATATTGTCTTTGCTTATCTTCTCTATTATTTCAGGTAATAGATACTATGGAATACAAAAATTGTGTAATAGGATTAATTTTATATTCCTATCTAAAAAAAGTTGTCTACCAATATGTCTTAAAAATCTTGGAATTATTGTCACTGAAAACCTGATTGGCTTTTCATTATTTGAAATTGTTTTACATCTTAAATTTGACTCTTTATAAGAAAAATCATAGAATAACTTATGCAAATTGAGAAATATTTGTGATTTTTAAATACTCTTGCGCGGTTCCATTAAAACTTTCAAATTATCCAATAATCTTTTTTTATGTATTTATTAATAAAAAAAGGGGAAGTTTTAATAAAAGAGTTGAATTTTTGACAAAAAAATATGAATAATTTTGTCCTTATAAAGAACAATTTTCGACAAATGAGTTAAGTTTGCCAACTAAAAATTCGAATCTTTCAGAAAGTAGTAGTTTAAAAAAAAAGAATTTGAATATAAAATCATAAAGTTTTGGAGAAAACTTAAAATTTTTAAAAGTTCCAGGTTAATTTGTTCACTGGAAATTAGCATTTTTAAATAAAAAGCATAATCGAGATTCATAAATTTCAATAATTTCAGGTTGTGTTTTTCGGATTTGCTAGCATTTTTTATCGGAAATTGGCATTAAATATAAAAATCATAAGATTTCGAAAAAGATTTATGTTTCTGAAGAATTTTCTGCTATGTTATATTAGAGTTTTTCGTCGGGAGTTGGTATTTTTAATTTTTTTTTCAATTATGTTTTAAACGTTTTAATGAATATTTACAATATTTGAACAATAATAGAGTATGTTAGCGTTTTACCGCACGGTGATCGTCTGAGGTCTTTAGGTTTGTCTTGACTGACGAAAATGAAAATGAAGGTCCCAAAATCGTAGCTGCTCCCCTTTCCAAGATATAGTCGAAAAATATTATTTTTCATCATTTTTATTAAAAATGATGCATTAAAATGGGAAAATAAAGTTTACTACGAAATTTGACACAAATGGTAATCATTCTTATTACAATTGTATAACTGAGTGTTTTACAAATGAAACTAGAAGAACTTTACAACATCATCTTTCAGTCTGTGTGAGTAAGAGGAATCACTGATCTTTATTTTTATTTTCTCCCAAAATCGTAAAAATTCTTTGTGTGCCGATTCTCCAGCTTGTTCTGACCATAGTCCTAAACCTTCTGAATGTTCGAAAAATGTTAAACAATCTTTAAGATGCTCAAATAAAACATGTAGTTGCAATGTGATCGAGGTATTTGTTGCCATTACTGCCTTTGCTAGTTCTTCAAGCAAATTGTCTAGGTGATTAATATTGTCAATTTTTCTTGTAGAAAAGCAGAAACCAACTATTTTGTTCATCGTCTTCAATGCACTTACGTAAGGTATCAAAACAAACTGACCTACATCTTCATAAATATTAGGATTCAGTAATTCATTGGGGTTTTTCAACAATTTTCTGCATGCACTTTGACTAATTTTCTTGTCTATTATTCTGGATAGCCTCGGTTTCGGCCGCAAGAAAAAAAATATATATATTTAAAACGATTTTGAAACGACCCATATAGTTTAGTAAAACCAATGTTTTCATTCTAAAGCTGTTACAAATAAATCAGAATGTGAGACTCAGGTGTCTGTAAGTACTTTTTTTCGATTTTTTTTCAAACGAGCACATATCCTGGATAGAACTTTCCCCACTTGCGTACATAACGCGTCGCGAGTTGCACTTGAATCTACTTGCGCTGGCTAATCCTCACTGCCATCGTGTTTCACGCGGATTAAATCCTTCTGCTCGGTGCATATTATTCTCATAATCCGGGCAAGTGCCGTAGAGAAAAATATCGTATCAAGCATTACGTTTCGCTCGTGTGCTTTTACGTCGCGTCGTGTCTTTTCAAGAACGCCGCGAGCGAAAAAAGGTAGAAAAAATGAAAAATGAAACATTCAACGAGTCCGTGACGATGCATGAGCGCGCGAGGAAACCGCTGCATTTTTTCTAAAACCTGATTACCCTGCACTTGCGGTGTAATTAGCGCCCGAGTATGCTTTTCTCACACCCAGGGATCATTTACGATTCTGCGTCCACTAAAATAAAGAATTTTACGAATAAGACCTGGGTAATACTCACAGGTATTTGAACAATCTTCTTTTAATTGAACAAAAATTGTCGTTAAAAAAACATTTATTAAAATTATCATGTGATTCACTCGCTTATTACTCCGTACATTTCGCGCTTATGATGCGTAATTTTTACTTAATAGCGATTAGCATTTCCGTCCAGGCTATATTTTTGTTGCATTTTTTGCAGACTTGATTCTCCGTAATAAAATTTTAAGGTCCTCAAATTCTATGATTTTCCAACTTAATTTTATGAGCAACAGTATGCACAAAAACAAAGTGACAAAATTAGTAAA
>CAKNYM010052650.1:87367-163463 GCA_932195095.1 Andricus curvator
AAACATAAGTAATTAATTAAATAGATAAGTTAGTTGTTATAAAAAATCCTATATGAAAAAAGTGGTGGAACATATGTCTCGAAAACCTTGAAATCATTGTTGATAAAACCCTGATTAGCTTTTCCTTACTTGAAGTTGTTGTATATCTTAAATCAGAAATTTTGTAAATAATATCTAAAAATATCGCAAAAGATACAGTTATCGTAAAAGAACGAGAGCTTATTTTAATAGAATGTTCTTAGACGTGCAAACTGTTATGTTACCATTTTTTCATATCTGTCATTGTTTGCAAGAAAAGTAGAAAATTCGATTGTAAACAAAAATTCTTCTGACCACAAAAGTTATTTAGCCAGCATAAAACTCACAAGATATCTTCCTTATCAAAGCTCATTTAAAAAAAAAAATTGGCAAAAAGTTATAGAGGTTTAAATAAAAAAGTTCGGGTTTTTTGAAAAACAAAGCACAAAATTCAAATACACATAACTTCATAGAATTTTTTTTTTTGCAAATCAGAAAAATAAATAAATTAGGGCGTGTTATGGGATGATAAGTAGAGCAAGTGTGGGACAATAGGGGAAGTGTGAGGAGAGCAATTATGTGAGTGGCGGGGAAGTAGGGAAAGTAAGGGGAGGAACATTTTATATTAATAATAATTTTATATTTTAATTTGAACATTGCGTGAGAAAAAATAAATTTCGCTTGTGTGTGTTTTCGAGTTTAATAACATTTTTGGTTTGTTATAAAAGCGTTTCATGCATTTATTTATTTATAAAGCAAAAATTTGCATCAAAAGAGTAAAATTGAAAGCTCATCAATTAGTATATTCACTGTGAGAGAATAATTTTATAATGCATTAAATGGCGGTATAAAAAATTTACTTCAATCTGTTAATTCGCAGATAAAATTTCAGAATTATATAAATTTGGGAATTGAAAGACTTGAAAGAGATTTATTTTATAAAAAAAGAGATGAAGCGTTAGCGTAGAACGTATTTTAAAAAGTTGCATTTCTGACGAAAGGGGCTCAAGCCTTAATCCTTCTATTAAAGTTTCACGCACGGAAGTTGCTTGAAACGCTTTATTTCTTAAATAATGTGGATAATGTTCAAAATGTGATTTTTTTATATAAATATTGCAGGCCTCACAGACCGGTCCCTATATCCCCTATTGTACCCTATTTTCAGTTAAGGTCCCTAAAGTACCCTATTTTCAAGATTTGGTCACTATGGTACCCTATTTGTAGCCCATATTGGAACTTTAAAAAATTTATAATAAGGTCAAAGTTTCCAAGAGTCAGGCATTTTGAAAAAATAGCAAAAATCAGGAAATTTCTGTAAGAAGTAACTGTAAAAATAATCAGGACTGCTATACAGTCAATATTAGTCAATTTTTGTCTAAAATCACTTTTTACTTACTTTTTTAAGATAATAGTCACTTTTCTTTCAATAAATAACTTATGGAGAATAGGCTATTCTCCATGAAATAACTCATGGGTTAATTACTATTCAATTCAGGTCTGTACCTATTTATGAATTGTCTTGAATTTTTTTGAAATATTTCAGGGTATTTTTAAAGATTCCGAGAATTTTTTAATAGATTTCATTAATCTGAAGGGATTTTTAAGATTTTAGGGTATTTTTACAAATTCTCAGGAATTTTCAAGAGCTTTTAAAAGTTTCAAGGGGTTTCCAATAATTTCAAAGGATTTTAAATATTTTAGGAAATTTCAAAGGATTCCAAGGAATTTTTTCAGGAACGATTTTACAGGACCTATAAGGTTTTAAGATATTTTAAGAGATTTCACGAGATTTAAGATTTAAAGCTCTCAAGGAATTTTAATAAATTTGACAGGATATTTTAGTGGATTTTAAAGAATTTACTCACGAGAAGTGAGGTGTTTTGTAGGGTTTCATTGATTTGAAGAGATATACAATTATTTTTGGGAATTCACCCTGAATTCTTATTAATTCATCTTGAATTCTTTTCAATTCTTTGGAATTCTTTTGAATTTTTTAAATCAATTCGAATTCTTCTAAATGTACTCAAATTTTCTTAATTAAATGAATTTTTGGGAATTTAAAAAAAAATTTATTTGTTTGGTCCTGAGGATCAAGTGATAAAATGATAAAAGGATTTGAAATTTTTAAAGTTATTATTTTTTAATTCCTTGGCATTTTCAAAACAAAAAAAAATTTCAAGGGATTTCAAAAGATTTTAAGGAATTTTTTTCTCATTATTTTATGTTATTTTCAAAGATTACAAAGACATTTTTAATCGATTTCAATAATTTAATAGGATTACAAACGATTTGATATATTTTAGGGTATTTTAAAGGATTCGCAGGCATTTTTAAAAGCTTCAAAAAGTTTCATGGGATTTCAAAGAATATCAAAGGATTTGAAATATATAATATAAACGATTCCCAGCATTTTTTTATTTATTTTAATAGTTTGAAGGAATTTCAAAGACTTTGAAATATTTTAGAGTATTTCAAAAGATTCCAAGGCATTTTCAATAGATTTAAATAATTTCAAGGGATTTCCAAGGGTTTTAATAATTTTAAAGGATTTTAATATCTTAATGCATTTCATCAAAGAATTTATTCACAAAAAGTGAGGGATTTCGTAGGGTTTCAAAAATTTGAAGACGTTTTCAAATATTTCTTGCAATTCATTTGGAAGTATCCCTGCATTCTAATCAATTTATCCTGAATTATTTTGAATTCTTCTAAATTCAGTCAATTAAATGGATTTTTAACAAGTTTATGTTTAATCCATCTTGAAGTCTTTAAAACTCACCTTAAATTCTTAGGCATTTCATCAAATTCTTTCAAATTCTCCTTAATTTTTCTAAACTTATTTCAAGTTTCAAACTTACTCAATTCAATGCATTTTTTTCATGTGTTTAAATAATTTTAAATTCACTTGTTTTTTTTTTAATTCAGTTTGATTTTTATGAATTTCATCGAATTCTTTTCATTTCCCTTGAATTCCTCTATATATTCACTCAAATTTTATTGTAATCAATGGAATTTTTTCGATTTGTAGAATTTTTTCGATTTGTAGAATTTTTTCCAAATCATTTGAATTCTTTTGAATTTAACTTGAATTGTTTTGTAGTCATTAGTCTCTCCTTTGATTATCAATTAGTACAATTTCAAAGATTTGAAGAGTTTTGAATTTTTTGTTTGGATTCACCGTGAATTCTTTTGCATTCTTTGGAATTCTCTTTATTTATTATTTTAAATTTACTTGCATTCTTCTAAATTCACTCAATTCTATATACTTCAATGGATTTTTTAAATTTTTTAAAGTTTTTATTCGATTGATCCTAAAGTCTTTTAATCTTATCTTGAATTCTCAGGCATTCCATCAAATTCTTTTGAGTTCCCTTAAATTTTTCTGAGCTCATTTCAAATTGACTAAATTTAATAAGGTTTTTTCATATTTTTAAATTGTTTCCAATTCATTTGATTTCTTTGGAATTTAACTTGAATTTTCTTGAAGTTTTATGAATTTATCTTGAATTTTTTACCCTTTGAGCGCGAAAAAAGTACCCTATGAGCGTGACAAAAAGTACCCTTTGACCCCTATATTTAATTCCATAGGGACTGTGAGGCCTGATATTGTACAAATAATTAACAGTTTTTAATTTTAATACGAAAACTGTGTATTAATTTATTTAAATTGTTTAAATAATTGAAAAAAACATCAGATATTCTTAACTAGTCGCAATTAGATATTAATCAGGGTGTCCAGCGACCTGGAAAACCTTAAAAATCTGGAATTCTCCTTGAATTTCTTTTAAACCTTGAAAACCTGGAAATCTCCTTGAATTATTTTATAGATTGCAATGAACAGACTTCGATATTATTTAGTTAAAGTTAAAGCTATTAAATAGTTAAAGTATTCATTTTTTTGTGATGTTCAACTTACAAATTATAATTATTAGTTGGAAATTTCGATCTTAATTCAGTTTCAAAATTAGAATGAGCTATCGCCATACAACGGATTTTTCAAGGTGTTGAACACTCGGTTTTTGAGTGTACACCAGATTAAAATAATTTAAAAAACACATATTTCTAAAGATTTCAAAATATTTCGAAGCTTTTGAAATTTTTAAAAGGATTTTGAAAATTTCACAAACATTTCACGGATTCCAAAGATTTAAAAAAGGCGTGCACGCCAGTTTTCAAAGATTTCACAACAATTTTACAAAGATTTTAAAATTTTCAAAAGATTTAAAGGATTTCAAAGATTTGAAAACGGGTACAGTACACCAGATTTCAAAGATTTCAAAACATTTCAAAGATTTGAAACGATTTCAAAAGGTTTCAAAACATTTCAGAATTTTTCAAAAAATTTTACAATGATTTCAAATAATTCAATGATTTCAACAAATATAAAATATTTCACAAACAAAGGTTTGAGAAAGATTTAACAATGATTTCAAAGATTTCAAGGATCTTAAAGATTTAAAAAAGGCGCGTACACTAGATTTAACAGATTTCACAAAAATTTCTCCAAGATTTCTAATATTTCATAAAGATTTCACGGATTTCAAAGATTTGAAAAAGGCATTTACATCAGATTTTAAATATTTTACAAAGATTTCAAGGATTTAAAAAATTTTAAACAGGGCATAGTAAACCAGATTTTCAAACATTTCCATGATTTGAAGCGATTTCCAAATTTGTTGGAAGATTACAAAAGATTTCACAAAGATTTCAAATATATTAATGATTTCAAATTAATACAAAAGATTTCAGAAAAATTTCGCAAATATTTGAAAGATTTCTTAAAAATTTCATAAAGATTTTTAAAAGAATACAAGAATTTCAAAGATTTCGAAAGCGATATAGTAGACCAGATTTCAAAGATTTCAAAACATTTCAAAAGACTTCACAAATATTTCAAAGAATTCATAAGGATTTCAAAAGATTTCAAGAATTTCAAAAATTTCGACACAATTCCTGTACACCAGATTTCAAAGATTCCAAAACATTTCAAAGATTTTAAACAATTTCAAAGTTTTTTAAAGGATTTCAAAACATCCCACAAAGATTTCCAATATTCCAGTGATTTCCAAAAAACACAAAAGATTTCACAAATATTTCAAAGAATTCATGGGAATTTTAAAAGATTTCAAAAATTGCAAAGATTTAAAAAACGGTAAAAAAAGTACAATTATTTACAAATATATATATATATATATATATATATATATATATATATATGTAATCCTTAAAAAAGTACACCAGATTTCAAAATTTTGTAGAAGATTCCAAAATATTTCAAATATTCCAGTGATTTCAAACGAATACAAAAGATTTCAGAAGGGTTTTACAAATATTTTCAAGGATTTCAAAAGATTTCAAGAATATCAAAGAATTAAAAAACGGTACAGTGCACCAGATTTCAAAGATTTCAAAAAATTTCAAATATTTGAAACGATTTCAATTTTTTTTAGATGATTTCAAAAGATTTCAAATATTCCAGTAATTTTAAACGAATACAAAGAATTTCAAAAATATTTCAAAGAATTCATAAGAATTTCAAAGATTTCAAAAAGGGTATAGTACACCAGAATTCAAAGGTTCCAAAACATTTCAAACATTTTAAACGATTTCAATTTTTTTCGAAAGATTTCACAAAGATTTCCAATATTCCAGTGATTTAAAACGAATACAAAAGATTTCATAAAGATTTCACAAATATTTCAAAGAATTGATTAGAATTTCGAAATATTTCAAGAATTTCAAAGATTTAAAAAATGGTACAGTACACCACATTTCAAAGATTTCAGAGATTTCAAAAGGGTTTATTAAATTTGAAAATATTTCAAACGATTTCAATGATTTCAAACAAACACAAAAAATTTCATGAACAAAGATTGAAAAAAGATTTCACAAATATTTCAAACGAATACAAAAGATTTCAGAAAGATTTCACAAATATTTCAATGAATTCATAAGAATTTCAAAGATTTCAAAAAAGGTACAGTATACCAGATTACAAAACATTTTAAAGATTTCAAAAGGTTTTAACAAATTTGAAAAGATTTGAAAAGATTTCAGTGATCTCAAACGAACACAAAGAATTTCATAAATAAAGGTTGTAAAAAGATTTCATAAAGATTTCGAAAAATTTCCCAAAGATTTCAAAGATTTTGCAAAAATTTTAAAAGATTCCTCAAAGGTTTCACAGATATTTCAAGATTTCAGGAAGATTTTAAATACTTCAAAAAATTTCAACGAATTCACAAAGATTTAAAAGATTTCAAAGACTTTACAAAGATTCAAAATTATCCCCAAAGGTTTCATGAAGACAACTTATGTTCAAAAAAAATTAAGAATTTGTTTATTTATGGTTCTGCTTTCTTTAGAAATTGTTTTCAAATAACAAATGAAGTGGCTCATATTTTACATGCATAACAAACGGTTATTTTATTTTTTTATGTGAAAAAAGGAGACCTGGAAAAACTTTATTTCTTGACCTGGCAAACCTGGAAAAAATCTTGAATTTTGTTCCAAAAAATCACTGGACACTCTGTTAATTTCTCTCATATTTTATGTAAAAACTAGGAATTTCGAACGCCTTATCCTTGCAAATAACGAGAAAATAGATTTTGTTAATTAGTTTGTTTAAAACAATATAAACAATTTGTTACATTCTCTAACCTCCTGGAAATTACTTCTAAATAGTTGTTCAACTAACTTAAGCTCTTATTTAGTCAATTTCATGGTTTTAAAAAAAGGTACATATGAAAAGTTAGAACAAAATATTGTTTACTTTGTTGTTAAATACCTTTTTTTGTTGTCAAAGTGAATTTTCAGCACCAACTATGTGTACCTGGAAGTCTCACGGTAATTTAAAAAAAATCCATTGAAAATTAGCTTGTAGACAGATTTTTGTTCAGAAAAAGTGATTTTGTAAAAATTTTGTGAAAGCCCGGGAGTTTCGAATTGCCTGATCACTAGACACCCTGAAACTTCATCTCCAAACATGGATATATCTGATAATCAATGCAATACAACATGAGTAATAGGAGAATCAAACGCGTATAGATCATAGCGTCTGAGACGGATTTTGTGTACAGATAGGGGTGTCGGGGGGGGGGGGGGGGGGTATGTGGATTGGAATACGATAATTTAGTGCTCTCCATTGGAAGCCATCCTTTGAACCGAATCCTGACGCGTCGTATGAATAATCCACAATCCGCATTGATATGCGCGCAGTGATACGGTCAGGACTATCGTCACGTGTACTGCTGTATTTGTGTATTGCTTGTGCGTGATTACATAAAACATTCTGGATTCAGGACCACCTTGATGATGTATAGGCCACGAAAAGGTCGCGATGGTACAATAAGCAGGGGTTAGGAGCTCTATGGGGTTGAAGAGAGGGAGACTACGAAGTTACGTTTATATTAGCATATAGTGTTGGGCCACTTCCGGTCGGCTCAAGGATCATGAAGGATGGCGTTCCGAGTCCGAGTTTCGAATTTCCTGATACACACCCTCCACATTCCATTCCTCATGTAGTGGTACTACAGTTTGTCTTCGTTGAAATTTTACACTTTATTATGGATTTAATTCAATTTTTTAATATTCTAACGAGGGGAACCTACACTTTCTGGAATTTTTTTGGATTTATACTCATCCCAGTAATGGGGAATTACCATACTTGTAATATGCTCAATAAGATGCGCTTTTCAACCATTCTTGAGATAAACTACTTTGAAAAATCCAGAAACGTTACATGGACCGCGAGATCAGGCGGTAGTGTTCCGAGTTTGTAACTGGAAAGTCCAGGCTCGATTCCTGTTGTCGGCATTTTTTTTTTCATTAAATTTTCTTAATTGCAGGCCTCACAGACCGGCCCCTCTGCTCCCTATTGTACCCTATATTCAGTTAAGGTCCATAAAGTACCCTATTTTCAAGATTTGGTCCCTATGGTACCCTTTTTGCAGTCCCTTAATGGAACTTCAAAAAAATTTTTAATAAGATCAAAGCTTCCAAGAGCATTTTGAAAAAAGTAGCAAAAATCAGGGAATTCCTGAAAGAAGTAACTGTAAAAAAATAATTAGGGCTGCCACACAAGAGTCACTATTAGTCACTTTTTTCTCAAATCATTTTTATTCACTTTTTTAAATGAAAATATCACATTAGTCACTGAATTGTCGTGAATTCTTTTGATATATTCCAGATTATTTTTAAAGATTCCGAGAAATTTGTAATAGATTTCAATAATTTGGAGGGATTTTTAAGATTTAAGGGTATTTTTGGAACTTCTAAGGCATTTTCAAGAGCTTTTAATTTGAAATATTTGAAGGAATTTTAAAAGATTCCGAGGAATTTTTTATTCATTGGCATTTTCAAATATTTGAGGTTATTTCAGGTTATTTTAAAATATTTCAAGTTATTTTTAATTGTTCTTAGTAGTTTAGTGTGGTTTCAAAGAATTTGAAATAATGCAGCGAATTTTAAAAGAATCAATGGAATTATTATTTAATTGAATTAATTTGAACGAATTTCGAAGCGTTTGAAATATTTTAGGATAATGAATTTTCTAGAATTTCGGAAGATATGAAATGATTTTACAGGATTTCAGGAAATATAATCATATAATTTTACAGGGTTTTCATATTATTTTAGTGGATAAAAAATTTTTCACGAGAAGTGAGGTATTTTGTAGGATTTCAAAGGATTTTAAATATTTGAGGAAGTCTTAAAAGATTCCAAGGAACTTTTAATTGATTTTAATAATTTTAAGATATTTAATAACATTTTAGTGGATTTTAAAGAATTTATTTAAGAAAAGTGAGTCATTTCGTAGGGGTTTAAAGATTTGAAGAGATTCAAAATTATTTTTTTGGATTTCACCCTGAATTCTTATTAATTTACCTTGAATTTTTTGAAATTCTTTTGAATTGTTTAATTCATTAGAATTCTTATCAATTTACTCAATTTTACATAATTCATTTGATTTATTTCATTTTTTAAAAGTTTTTATATAATTTGTTCTGCAGATTAATTCATAAAATGACCAAAGGATTTGGAATATTTTAAGGGATTAGAAATATTCTACGTTTTTTTTAAAGATTATAGAGAAATTGTTAATTGATTTCAGTAATTTAATAGAATTTCAAAGGATTTGAAATATTTTAGGGTATTTTAAAAGATTCCAAGGCATTTTCAAGAGATTTAAACAATTTTAAGGGATTTCCAAGGGTTTTAATAATTTTAAGGGATTTCAAGGGATTTTAATGTTTTAATGGATTTCAAAGAATTTATTCACAAGAAGTGAGGGATTTCGTAGGGTTTCAAAGATTTTCCAATATTTTTTGCAATTCATTTTGAATTTTCCCTGAATTCCTATTGATTTATCCTGAATTCTTTTCAATCTTTCTGAATTCTTCTAGATGCACTCAATTCTACTCAGACCAATGGATTTTTAAAAAGTTTTTATTTAATTCATCTTGAAGTCATTAAAACTCACCTTAAATTTATAGGCATTTCATCAAATTCTTTGGAATGCTCTTTAATTTTTTTCTAAAATTAATTTCAAACTAATTCAATTCAATGAATTTTTTCATATTTTTATATTCTTTTCATATTAAAAATTTTTTGTCAATTCCTTTGATTTTTTTTTAATTCACCTTGAATTTTTATGCATTTCATCGAATTCTTCTCGTTTCCCTTAAATTCCTCTAAATTCACTCAAATTTTACATAAATAAATGAATTTTTTCGATCTTTAAACATTTTTCCAATTCATTTGAATTTTTTTGAATTCTTTTGTAGTCATTAGACATTTTTTTAGGTAGAAATTAGTAGGGTTTTAAAGATTTGAAGAGATGTGAAATTATTTTTTGAAATTCACCCTGAATTCTTTTTAATTCTTTGAAATTCCCTTGAATTTTTTAACTTCACTAGAATTATTCTAAATTTACTCAATTATACTTAATTCAATGGATTTTTTTTTAATTTCTAAAAGTTTTTATTTAATTGATCCTGAAGTCTTTTAACCTCACCTTGAATTCTTAGGCATTTCATAAAAATTTTTTTCATTCCCTTGAATTTTTCTAAGCTCATTTCAAAGTTACTGAATTCATAAAAGTTTCTTCATATTTTAAAATTCTTTTCAATTCATTTAAATTTTTGTTTAATTCACCTTGAATTTTTATGAATTTTATCGAATTCTTCTCGTTTATCTTAAATTCCTCTACATTTCTTCCAATGTTACGGAAATCAATGGAATTTTTTTGACTTCCAAAATTGTTTCTAATTCATTCGAATTCGTCGGAATTGAACTTGAATTGTTTTGCAGTCTTATAAATTTATCCTGAATTTTTTACCTTCTGAGCGCGAAAAAAGTACCCTTTGGTCCCTATATTTTATCCCATACGGACTGTGAGGCCTGTAATTGCAATTGAGTATTATATTCACTTAAATCAAGCCAAAAAATACATTTTCTACCAATTTTTTGATATTAAAAAATTGGGTTTTTCATTCTTCACCACTTTTACTTCAAGAAAACTGTTTTATAGAAAATTTTCATTTTTTTTTCTTCAATTAAAAATTTCTTTTGTGGTTGTTATTATTTTTAAAAGAATAAAA
Organism: Andricus curvator; assembly: GCA_932195095.1. Taxonomy (NCBI): domain Eukaryota; kingdom Metazoa; phylum Arthropoda; class Insecta; order Hymenoptera; family Cynipidae; genus Andricus; species Andricus curvator. The sequence goes on from CAKNYM010052650.1 coordinate 97,987, forward strand.
TAAATATTCAAAGATAACGAAACAGTAAACAAAAATATATAAAGATAGAATATAAATAAAAGACATTTTTTATTATGAATATTTTGGCTGGAAGACTCTGGCATCGCGGTCCATGTAACGTAGATTTTTTTCAAGGCTCTTTTTATTGATAATGTCTGAAAAGCGCTTCTTCTCATTTGAACATAATTACTTTTTTAGCTAAATCATAACGTCGAAATTTTTAAAAAGAATTTAGTTGAAATTCTGCAGCCCTTCGTTAAATAAGAAAATCCAACTATATTTAATTGAAAGTTGTTTCTTTTTGGTTTAAGAGTGTACTATAATGTTTTTGGTTAAAATTTTATTACTTGTTTGAAATTTTAATTACCTTATTGAAAATGAAATTAGTTTGTTAAAAAGTCATGTTTTGGTATAAAAGATATCTTTTTTGATTGAAATTTAATTCTTTTCCATTAAAAGTCTAGTATTATTTTTTTGGTTCATGATTTATTCCTCACGGTTGAAAAATAATTTTTGTTGGTAGAAATTTCAGCTTTTTTGGTTGAAAATACAACTGTTTAATGGAAAAATACTTTCTTTGGTTGAAGTAAAACTTTTTAGTTAAAAATGAACTTTTTTGTTGAAAATCAAAATTTCTAGGTTAAAAATTCAAGTGCTTTGTAGAAAATTCGTCTTGAGATTTCAATAGTTCGGTTGAAAGTTCAACTATTTGGTTAAATATTCAACTTTTTTATTACAAATTTTTCTTTTCAGCTTGAAAGTTCAATTATTTGGTTGTAAATGCAACTGTTTGGTCGAAAATTCAACTTTTTTCGTAGATGAATCGTCTATTTGGCTTGAAAATTCAACAATGTGGTGAATTTATTTCTTGACAGTCAAATATTTCTTGGTTGAAAATTCAACTGTTTGATAGAGAATGAACTTTTTTCTTGAAAATTTATATTTTCGGGTTGAAAATTCAACTCTTTAGTGAAATATTTGTCTTTTTGGCTTAAAAATTCAACAATTTGGTTGAATTTTTTTTTCTTTCTTTGCTGAAGAATCCTTCTTGGTTGAAAATTCAACACTTTTGTTGAACATTAGTATTCTTGGTTTGAACATTCATCTTTGTATATAGGTTGAAAATTTAATTATTTGATTATATATTCAACTTTTCAATTAAAAATTCTTCTATAACTGTCAAATCCTTTTTGGTTGAAAATTGAACTGTTTGGTGGAAAATGAACTTTTTTTTCAAAATTCTTATTTTCAGGCTAAAAATTCAAATTTTTTGTAGAATATTCGTTTATTGCCTTGAAACTTTAACTTTCTTTCTTCACTGAAGAATCTTTTTCGGTTGAAAATTCAACTTTTTTGTTAAAAATTTATCTTTTTATTTTAAAAATTCATCATTTTATGTAGGTTAAAAACTCAAATATTTCGTAGTACATTCATCTTTTTTTTATAGAAAATTCATCCTTTTTATGAAAAACTCATCATTGTTGGTTGGAATGTCATTTTTTTACTTGGAAATTCATCTTCCTTGATTGAAAATAAACTGTCTTGTTAAAAATTCAATTGCCTTCGAAAAAATTCGTCTTTTTGGCCTGAATATTCAACTACTTGGTTGTAAATGCAACAGTTTGGTTGAAAATTCATATTATCGGAATTGAAAGTCAATGTTTTCTAAAAAAACCATTCGAAAAAAATAATTCGATTTTTAGCTTGAAAATTCATCTCTTTTGATAAAAAAGTGCAATATATTTCAACGGGACAATAAGACACTTCGTTAAAAGAAATTATTCCCCTAATTTTGCGGAAAATCACCCTATTTACCCATTTTATATTCATCATTAATTAAGGGGAAATTAAGAACTCACGCATGAGAAAGTGAAAGGAGATATCTTAAATCTCTGAAACATGCGTGACATCATATGGAAACGCTCCCTGATTAATCATGTTAACTATTAATTAATTAATTAATTAATTATATCTCGTAATATAATTGGGATTAATTATATAATTCTTAAATTAAAAAATATACACTTTTATGTAATATTTTAATTATCTACTAGCGGATAAAGGACTTTTCAAGCTCTTTAATTTAAAATTTAGATTTTTCAGTCTTGCCTAAAACTTTGAAAAATTTGTAACACTATCGAATTTCGATCGTTGTTGAAATTTCAAAGCCGCTCTGAGTATCCAATTTGTTTTAAAATCTGCAACATTTTTTCGATATCTATAACATTTCTATAAACACTTTTATCAAAATTAATTAATTTTTCAGACTATTGATGCTGGCATTCTCAAATATTTGATTTCCGCAGAAATGTATTTCAAAACTCTCGTCTGTTAAACAAATTTTATACCTTGTAATCTATTTGTAAATGTATCATGTTTCAGACCAACTACAACTACATAAGCAGATTTGCAATTTTAGCCACTGGATTTACATTTTAGTGCATCGAGCTGCCGCTTTCTCTCTTCTATTCACCAGCCTTGTGAGTAAATTGTAAACAACTAGCGTAAGCAAAATACTCACCACAGTACTGTGTCAATAAGGCGAGTGACTTTTTTCAATCCTCTCAAACAGTACACAACGACCAAAAGCGTATTTTAAATCAAACGAGAACCAATTTGAATTAATCGGAAACAATCCGTAGCAAGTCTTTAATTCCGAGGCTCACTTATCAATCCCACTCCATTCATGCATCAGCATCAATTTCAATCAGAACCCATACCGAATCGATTTTCAAATCCCCGCCTCCAATCGTTGTGAATCCGTTGGATTTCTTGAATTCAACCAGAATGAATCCGACAGAATCCGACACCAGTCCACGGTGATTGTATGAGGTCTTTAGGTTTGTCTTAACTGACGAAAAATTCTGAGTAGGGTATTCTATCGTTTTTGACTCGTAGAATCCGAAAATGAAGGTCACAAAATCGTAGCTGTTCCCCTTTCCAAGATATAGTCGAAAAATGTAATTTATTATTATTTTTATTAAAAATGATGCATTAAAATGGGAAAATAAAGTTTTCTATGTAATTTTTACACAAATAGTAATTATTGTTATTACATAATAATATATTCAATGAATATTGTTCAGAAACTAGATAAATGTACGTGATTGCCAACGGACATGTATTATAAACTATATATCTGACTATCTTTTTTCTATATTATAAACTATTTTATAAACTGCTATATTATAAACTATCAGTAATAGTACCGGCAAATTATGAACGGCATCTGAGTCAATGATCGAAGTTGTTGAAAGATATGTATAAAAGCGAGATTTTAGAATTTGAGTCTGGACAAAATAATGATAAAAAGAAATTGCTTGTTGTTTTTGCAAATACTGAAGAATTATTAAATCATGTAGTACAAAAGCGAAATATTATCAGAGACTACCGTGTTAAAATTATGGCTGATGGTGGGAAAGGCTTTTTTAAAATTTGCTTGTCTGTGATAGCTGATGTATCCATTGGAAAAAAGAAAACAATTAGCTTATAACGAAACAAACACCACAAATAACTGTACTAGTGTAAAAAAAATTAATAATAGTTTGTATTGGGCCAGAGATAAAAGAATCATATGTAAATATCAAAATTCTCTTTGATTTGATAAAAATTAATGATATTTCATTTAAATTTACGTCAGATTTCAAAGTTTCATTAATGGTAAATGGTCAACAAACAGCGACAGCGACATTTCCGTGTCCTTACTGTTTTATTAGTTTATCAGACATGATAGACAATAAAGAAGCAATTTATAATACTGATAGAGGCAAACATTATGAATTGAAAACATATGGAGATTTGAAAAAAGATAATCAGAAGTATGTTTCTTTAGGTCGTAAAACTAAATTCTCAAAAGATTATCACAGTATAATAAATGAGCCACTGTTTGTAGAGAAAGATAATATATGTGTACTAGAAAAATGCATCATACCAGAGCTGCATATTCCACAAGGGTTTGTCAATCACCTTTTTTGGGACGGTCTAGTACCGTTACTTGGTCGAGAAAGAGCACTACACTGACCTATGAAATTGAAAGTAGTATCCAAAAATTATCATGGTGAAATATTTGAAGGAAATGCATGCAGAAAATTGCTGAAAGAACCCGATGAATTACTGGATCCTAATATTTATAAAGATGTAGGTCAGTTTGTTTTGATACCTTACGTAATTCCATTTAAGGCTACCCGTGTGGAAAAATTTCGTGGCAGTCTTGAATCATGCTCAAGTCAGTACAGTTTTTCTCAAGTCTGTCTATTCACGCAATACTAGCCTGGCACTACACTGGCGCTTTCTAGTTTTACTACGTGTTTGATTCAAACCTTTGTGCTGTCTAGTCCCATGATTGGCGCTATCTAGGAGTTCGTTACGAATTTGAATATATAAAGATTATCCAGATTTTAGCTAGTTTCTAGATAGAATCACGGTTTGGACTTAAACAAAAATGACAGAGGTGAATTTAGAAAATAATCATTTTTGAATAAAAGATTTAGGAAATTACAATACACAATTGTACAAATGCTTAAGCAATAATTAATTGTAGATTATCACATATTTAAGATAGTAAACAATAATTGTTGAAGGTGATAGAAATCTTAATACAAGAACTGCAGTTTGAAGAACGATTTTTTGAAGAATGTTTACAAACATTTTGTTTCAATTGAATTATATAGTGAAGTTATAATGAATTTATATTGAATTTATAATAATTATAATATGTATAATGCTATGTATAATATTTACGACATTCCAGAAAATCAAATATTATTATAAAAGATTTATTTAATTCATTTTAATTATTTATTGATTCCGTAAATGATAATTAAGCCTAACGTATTAATTATTTGAAATAATAAACCATCATTATTTCGTAGCCTATTCGCAAGTAACATCATACAAACTTTATTTTTTTCAATGATTTATTCACAAATCAAGCACTTTTAATGTTTAAAAATGGTTTATGTTTTATTGAAATAAATAATCGGATGTAATGAATTGAAATTCATGTCCGACAAAAAAGAAAAAAAATTTAACTTTTAGATGGCCGAGGTGTTAAGGCGACGGAACAAAGTTATAATAATAGAATAGGAAGTTACATCAGAAGTTCGACACCCGGCGTATGTACAAGGATTTGCGGAAACTCATTTCTTCATTTTTTTGTGTACAAAAACTTTTTATATATTTTTAATTAACTGCAAAATCTATATGTTGGACTTCTTTGGCATAAAAAATAATTATATTATTTAATTATTAATTATTTTTTATCACAATAGCCGATCTGTCTAGAAACTAGTTGATCCGAGCGTTACATCCCAGTCTAGTCACTGGACAGTCAGCCTGTGGCGCGCCAATGTCGACTCAAGGCGGACTGGACAGAAACAGTACAGCGCCACGAAATTTTTCCACACGGGTATGAACAAAATGGTTGATTTCTGCTTTTCTACAAGAAAAATTGACAATATTAATCACCTAGACAATTTTCTTGAAGAACTAACAAAGGCAGTAATGGCAACAGATATCTCGACCACATTGAAACTACACGTTTTATTTGAGCATCTTAAAGATTGTTTACCATTTTTCGAACATTCAGAAGGTTTAGTACTATGGTCAGAAGCAGAACAAGCTGGAGAATGGGCACACAGAGAATTTTTACGATTTTGGGAGGAAAGAAAAATAAATTTGATCAGTGATTCCTATTATCCACAAAGACTGAAAGATGCTGTTGTAACATTCTCCTCGTTTCATTGATAAAACACTCAATTATACAATTGTGATAAAAATGTTTACTATTTGTTACAGAATTACATAGTGTACTTTATTTTTCCATTTTAATGCATCATTTTTAATAAAAAATGACATTTTTCGATTGCATCTTGGAAAGGGAAATCGGTGTGAATCGGAAAAGAATCCGAACCCAACTATCAATCCTTTTCAATCCGTACGTCTTCACAAACTTAATCCTGACACACTTTTTAATCCTTTTCAATTCGTACGCCCAATACGATGAATCCGAGACTCATCCGAAAAGTCTTTTCAACCCTTCTCAATTCTTGAACGAATATCAACTTCAATCCTATTCAATCCGAGTCAATCCGATCTCGATCTTTAATTGTTTTCAATCCGAATGAATCTATCCCCTTCTAGAAAATATTTATCGATATTAATACTAATTTTTATTTATTATTAATTTTCTAATTTTTCACGTATGTCTCACCGTTTTCGAGATAATTTAAAATTTGGATTTTTTTATTTTGAAAATTTTTTTGTTGGGTTAGTTCGTGGTGGCCGACGACCATCCCTTGCATAAAACCGTGAAAATGTTGTCAGTTTCCGTATCTCGTCGGTTTCGAGAACATTGAAGTTTTTTTTTATAATTTTGAAAATACTTTCACTGGGCTTATTCATAGTATCCGGGACAAAATCCCTTTACAAAACCCCGATTTTTTACAGTTTTCGCGTATCTTATCGTTTTCGAGATAATTCAAAATTTTAAATTTGTTTTAGAATTTTTTTAATCTTTCTATTGGGTTAGTTCGAGTTTTTCAAAACTTTGTTTGAAAAAAAGCCTCTGTAGATTCATTGAAATTTAATTAGTTTTCACGTATCTCTGACCGTTTTTGACATAATTCATAATTTAGATTTATTTCAAATTTCGAAAATCTGTTCACTGGTTTCGGATGAGGTGGCCGAGAACCATCCTCCCTTAGAAAACTTAAAAATGTTGTCAGTTTTCGCGTATCTCTTATCGTTTTCGAGATAAACAAAATTTTGAAAATACTTTCTTCCCTTTCCCCTATGTCAAAAGAAACTAACAATGATTTCACCAAATTTTTAACTAATTCGACTTAAACAAACTTATTTGTATTCTTAATTTTCAAATATTTTATAAATTCATTGTAATAATTAAGCCAGTAATTTTGACTCTTTTAAAATTTGCGCCTACTTGAATTATCGAGTGCTTAATCAGTGTTAATTAATGGTGTAAAGTAAAAATTAGTACCTTCTGAATTTAAAAATAATCAAAAAACAACACTCTCCAATTTGATTCTGGCAAAGGGGATGGACTAGTTGTCCCGAAATTTCGGGACGAGACACATCGTTAAATGAGAATTTTTAATTGTTTCCAAATAAGAGAATTCGAAACTTATAATTCTTGGAAAGTTTTCTGGAAATTTCATCTCTTTTTCAGAAACTTGGAAAAACATCAAATGACGGAAATTTTTGGGGTGAAGTTCCGAAAAGAGAGTACTTCTCATTAATTTTAAACTCAGAAAACCAATGTATTTTGACTCGCTGATTAAGAATATGCTAGCGAAAATATCTGCAAATTTGATTTCCAAAATCAGAACTTGATAAAATTATAAAAATTTCACATTTTTCCATTTATTTCAGTAAATAATAGGAATTTAAAAAAAGCTTCAAGTAAGCGTATATCTTTCAAAGATACACATCTTTTTTGGTTAAATTTACTACTATGTTAAAGTCTACTATTATATGTTGTGATACGAACTTATCTTTGTTTAAAAATTCAACTATTTTCTTAAGAATTCATAATTTTTTTGTCGAACATACAATTGTTTTGTAGAACATTTGTCTTTTCGGATAAAAAGTCTGTCTTTTTTTATGGTTGAAAGTTAATTATTTCCTATTCAAAAGTCTACTATCAAATTATTAGTCCAGAATTCATCTCTTTAGTACAAATTCTACTCTTTTGCTAACAAATCATATTTTTTTGGTTAAGCGTTAATTATTTTCATTGGAAAAGTCTGCCTTTGGTTGAAAATTCTACTGTTCGGTGGACAACGTCATTATTTTCTTGGAAATTCAACTAGCTTATTAGAAAGAATTTTTTTAAATCGAAAATTCAACTCTTTTGTTGAATATTCGTCTTTTCGGACAGCAAATCCGTCCTTTTGCAATAAAAATCTAAACAAGTAGAAAAGTCATATCTTTTGGTTTAAAATTCATCGTTTATGGTTGAAAGTTAATTCTTCTTAATTCAAAAGTCTGGAATCACTTTATTAGTCTAAAATTCATCTCTTTTGGCTAAGAATTGTCAATCATTTTTGGTTGACAGTAATTCTTTTCACTTGAAAAGTCTACTATTTTATTTTGGGTTTAAAATTCACTTCCTTTTTTTAAAAATTCTACTTTTTGGTGGACAATTCATTATTTTCTTGCAAATTCAACTATTTTGTTAGAAAGTCATTTTCTTATCGAAAATTCAACTGTTTTGCTGAACTCTCGTCTTTTTTTATAGAAATGTCATCTTTTTGAATCGAAAATTGATTTTTTCATAGAAAAGATATCTTTTTTGTTGAAAATTCATCTTTCATGGTTGAAAGTTAATTCTTCTCAATTAAAAAATCTATAATCATATTTTTAGTCCAGATCGAATTTCTTTTACGTATGAGTCCTATTATTTGGTTTAAAACTTAATTATTTTCTCGAAATTCAAAGCATTTCCTTAAAAAATCATCTTATTGGTCGAATGATAATTCTTATCATCTGAAAAGTGTACTATTATATTTTTGGTTCAGAATGTATCTTTTTTGGGTCAAAATTCTACAGTTTGGTAGAAAATTTCATTTTTTTTGAAAATTCAAATATTTTGATAAAAAGTTATATTTTGTGATCGAAAATTTAATTATTTTGTAGAATATTTGTCTTTTCGGATAGAAAATCTGTTTTTTTAAATTTTAAATTCATTACTTGGTGAAAAAGTCATATATTTTGGTTCAAAATTCATCTTTCGTGGTTAAAACTCAATTTTTTTAAAATGAGAAGTCTACTATTATATTTTTTCCAGAATTCGTCTCTTTTATTTGAGAATTATACGGTTTGGTTGAAATTATTTTTTCAAAATTCAACTATTTTCTTAAAAAGCCATTTTTATTGGTCAGAAATTCATTTCATTGGTTGAAAATGTAAGTGTCTTCTAAAAGATTCGCCTTCTTGGCTCGAAAATTCAACTATTTGTTTGAAACTGCACCTATTATTAGTGAAAATTCAACTATTTGGTTGAAAATTAATTTTTCTTGATTGCAAATTAACTTTTTTGTTAAAAATTCATCTTTACGGGTTTAAAGGACTAATAATGTCTAAAAAATGCGACTTTTTAGCTAGAAAACTCAACTCTTTTGTTGAAAATTCTAATTTTTTTGAAAATACAATATATTTCGATTTGAAATTTTAGAAATGTGGTAGCTACATTGACGTCATTTGAAAGAATTTATTCTACTATTTGCTTGAAAAATCACCATATTTCCCCTATTTTGAGAGCATTTTGGGGTGGGAATTAAGTCCTCAGAAGTCTCTAATCACTTTTACAATAATTATTATATATTTCAACTTGGAGTTCTAAAATGTTTAATTATTTTCAAAAAGTATACAATGAAGCAATTAGTATTGAATAATAATGATTATAAACCGGGAAAGCCTGCACTTTTTTTCAAGTTTGAGTGGTCCCCCCTGCGAAAATAACGAATTAATTCCCTCCAATGCTCGAATTGGCGACGCAGATAGTCAATAAAAGGAAGTTTATTTTGTTTCGCCTTTCGCACAGATTTAGTAATGTGGGAAATTGCGATGTTCTACCGAACCATGTGTTATCGTGATCGTCCAAGTTTTCGGTTCTACAATGGCCTCTTCCGACGATTCGAAGCACTTTGTGGGTTTGATAATGGCACTTTTGGGAAACTGCAAGCGATGCTCGCACTTTTGCGGAATAAACGCTCGGTAAACCAACGAAATAGCGACTTTCGGCCGATTCATTGTCTGACTATATCGAAGAGCTTCTGGATGCGTCACCTATGGAAGGGATTGTTTACAAATCGCAGATCCAATCACGAAATTCAGTTTCATTTTGCCCGAGCCATTTGAATTTTTTGGCTTAAATGATAAGGTAAACGTCCTAGTAATTGTGACCATGAGAGATTTCCCTGATTCAAATATTTAGAAAATTGTTTTGGAAGGATTATTTAAAAAATGATTGGTACTGATTGAAGCATTAAACATCTTAGAATATTATAAAAATTGTTTTTACATTCGAAGTGTCTTGTCCTGAAATTCGGGATGACTAGTCTAATATTTTTCTTAAGCTTGGCTAGTCGTCCTGAATTTTCGGGACGACTAGTTCATCCCCTTTTCCAACTCCCTCAATTTTTCGGGACGACTAGATGCAGCCTTTTACATTATATTTAATATTACTTTTTATTTATAAACAATTAAAAGTCAAAAAGCACCGATGTCCCAGTTATCGTGATTTCCAAATTTGCCATGTACTAGTAATCGCGATTCGTTGTCCCAGTCTTCGCAAAAAAGGTTAAGTTTTCTTGAAATCAGTTTTTAGCGATTAAAACTATCAATAATTATATATCTATTACACATTTTTCTTTATATTATGCAGTATAGATTAATGTTAGCTAATGAAAAACTACTCAATAAATATTAACTTCACTGAAAAATGATAATAAACTAAAAAATTGATAATGAAATCACTAAAGTCATGCCAATATTTTACATCACTGTTTTCAGTTTTAAGCACTAATTTATGTTATGATTACTGCTCACAGTAACAAGTCAGTTCTCCGATTTCATTTCACGCCTTTTTGAAATTATTTAAATAATTATTTGTAACGAAATATGGAAATAAAATTTTGACAGATTCGTCCTAGTCTTCGCGACCGGTCACGATTACTCGAGCAACTATGCTTTTGAAACGTCCCTTTAATCGTGACCGATATTTCTCGAACGAGAAGGTACTAAATGAAGATTTTACTTAATTTTATAAAACAAAAATTATTTGTTATTACAAAAAAATAATTTTCGTCCCGATCAAATAATTTCTTGACATATTAAAAGCTTAAGCAAAGAAACGCCTTTCCTAACCTAAATGTTAAGCTATTTTCCACGTTTCATGATTCATCGCCACCGGCAATACAAATTAATTTTTTTACCTATATGCACTATTTGTATAAAAAAAACTAATTAAGTTTCCACAACAAGCACTGTCCAAACATACTTAAAAATATTTTAGAATTGTATTTTGATGCCGAAACTACTTACTTCTGGCGTTTAAACGTCAAAACTCACGATTACTGGGACCATCCCGATTACTGGGACATCTACCTTATTCCTTTTCTATTGATATTACCTTTTTTTTTAATTTCTATACTCAGGAAGACAATTAGTAGAATGTTACAAACGGTTTTAATAAATGTTGGGGAGCGGCGTCTAATAGGGCGCATTCAAATATATCGCTAAATTCAAAGAATAATGTAAGCAATTTTGTTTTACCAAAATAAGGAAGCTAGGGAGGTATGCCAGGACAGGAAAGTGTAGCGACAAATAGTTTATAAGAAATTCATGAAGATGAGTGACAGTGGAGTGAATGACGCCTTGAAAAATAGACCTAGTATACTAATGGGACCGAATGGGGAGCTTCACATGATGACTTTGTGAGGCTCTTCACTTGGGGTGATCGCTAGAGAGATTGATCAGCAACCTGGGTCAGAGCAGTGTTACGAAACGAACAGGTTATTCAAGTAAATAACATGGGAATTCTAGATCAATATAAAAATCTATACCCCCTTCCCCACATTACTTCCTTCCTCACCGAGTGAGTCACGCTTACCCCGAAAGGGAAATGGCTTGATCGAATAATAATTTGTAGTTAAAAATAGATGAATCTATTTAAAAAAGTCGACTTTTAAGAAAATATTTCATATTTTTCAATATTGAATTTTCAAGCCAAAATGATGAATTTTCAAAAAAAATTGTTACATTTTCGACCAAGTAGTTATATTTTCAATCAAAGAAATGAATTTTCGACTAAAATGATCATTCTTCAACCAAAAAATTAATTTTTAACAATGTAGTTCAATTTTTAACCAAATAGTCGAATTTTCAATCAAAGCAGAATAATTCTCAGAAAAATGGGGTGTAGTTCCGAATAGTGGTTACCTCCGATTCATTTTCCACTACGTATACTTACGTATTTTGATGCGCTGATTACAAATATCATAGTGAAAATTGGCGCAAATTTGAATTTAATGGCGAAAACCACGAAAAATCCATAAAATCATGGGTTTTCCATTTATTTTCGTAAATAATGGAAATTTCGAAAAATATTTCAAATAAAAGTTGTAGAGCATGAAAAAATCCATCTTTTGTGTTCCACATATTTTTTCTCTCAAACCATTTTTTAACAAGAAAAATAAGATTTTTCAAAAATGAGCCTAGAAATAAAAACATATACTGAATGGTTACGGAAATTTGTTCAGTCACGGTCGTCCTCTTTTCCAGGTTTAGGGGGGGGGGCTAAACATATACTGACTAGTTACGAAAATGCGTTCAGTTACGCTCGTCCCCTTTTCCAGGTTAAAGTATGGGGGGGGGGGGGTACGCATTTACTGACACGTTACGAAAAAGGAACGAGAAAGAAAGGGAAAGAAGGGACGAGCGTGACCGAACGCATGTCTATAACTGTTTTCTTTTTTTTTATTGTTTTTCCAACGCAATCCTCTTTTTCTCGAAAAATAATGGCTTTAGGCAAAAAGTGTGTAATACAAAAAGATGTATTTTTATACTAGTTAGAACTTCTGTTCGAAACATTTTTCAAAATTCTTCGTATTTACTGAGATAAACGAAAAAATCATGATTTTTGTGGGGTTCCTTATGGTTTTTACCATGAAAACGTCCTTGTCGCCAATTTTCACTATGATTGTCGTAATCAGCGCATCAAAATATGTAATTACACATGTTTTCAACAAAATCGGAGGTAACCACTATTCGGAACATTATCTGAAAACTGGTAATAGTTGATATTTCAACCAACAAATATTTTTATTTTAAGTCACAAACAGTTGAATGCAACCAATAAAGATAATTTCTACAAAACAATTCAATTTTCAACCCAAAAATATGAATTTTTAACAAAAAAGTTCATCATCAACCAAAGAAAAACTATTTTTCAACAAAATAGTTCAATTTCCTAAAAGAGATGAATCTTTAACTAAGAAAGATTTTTCAGAAAAGAAAAAAATGTCAACAAAACTGTTGCATTTTCAAGCCAAAAAGATGAATTTTGTATAAAACAGTTAAATTTTCAGGCCGAAAATATGAATTTGCAACCATAAAGTGCATTTTCAATCATGTACTTCAATTTTCTACCAAATGGTTGGATTTTTTTTACCAAATCGTTGAATTTTTAAATTAAACAGGTTAATTTCCCACAAAGAAGTTGTATTTTCAACACAAAAAAATGTGAATTATCAACGAAAAAGGTAATTTTATACCAAAGAATAACTAATTTTAAACAAAATAGTTATACTTTCCACCAAAGAGATGAATCTTCAATCAAAAAAGATTTTTCAGTCAAGAAAAAAAAAATTCAACTAAATTTTCTATCAGATACTTGAATTTTCTACCAAATAGTTGGATTTTCTACAAAATCGCTGAATTTTTAGGCCAACAAGATTAACTTTCTTCAAAACAGTTCAATTTTCAGCCCAAAAATGTGAATTATAAAAAAAATCATTTTCAACTAACGAAAAAAGGAATTTTCAACAAAATAGTTAAATTTTGATCCCATGATGTGAATCTTCAATCAAAAAAGATTTTTCAGTCAGCAAAGAAAAAAAAAATCAACCAAACTTTAAAATTTTCCAGCCAAAAAGGATATTTTTTTTACAAACAATTGAATTTTCAATGAAAAAGTTAATTTTATACCGAATAGTTAAATTTTCCACCAAATAGTTGAATGAATTTTATACAAAAATAATTGGATTTTCTACAAAATAAATAAATCAACCAAATGAAGCATTTGTTGCCATAAAAGATAAATTTTTAACTGAAAATATAATAGTAGACTTTTAAACTAAAAAGAATCAATTTTCAAACAAAAATAGTTGTATTTTCTGATTGGGTTTTATTAATTCAGTTCGTATTTTTTGTGGAAAAACGAGAAAGGGGGTAAAGAGGGGTAAGAGGGGTAAAAGGGGAATAGGGGAAAGACTGCCATATATAAATAGAGATTTTGATTCATTTTTAATATTATTAGAGAATAGTATGTTATTTGTGGTTATAGAAACACAATCTTAATAAATCGAAACAAGCAGAAAAGTAGTGTATACCGAAATACCTCTGCAAAGTGCAGCGTGTATATTCACTATATGGGTGTATTTATTTGTGTTCATTTTATGAGCACTTTACTTCCCCATAGGTATGCAACAAATCATGTTCTTTGTAGAGGGATGATTTTTTTCTGATGAAAGAAAAAAATGGACACTTAAAATATTTTTCAAGCTTATGTTTCTGTCATACCGAAAATATTATTTTCAGAAAATTAGAGAAACCATAAAAAGGTCAATCAATGTGTTCTGTTTTAACAAACATTTTTTTAACTTACGGTAGTGCTATATTCCAATTTTTTGAAAATGTCCTTGTATAAACAATATGTTACCTTTTTTTATCTTTATAAGTTGCTACTGATTGATCATGAAATGTCATCGAAGATTCGTCAATAGGTCAATCGGCGCGTCTCAAGGTCGCAAATACATCAAATGGAGTACTGTTATGTTCCCAATATGAAAAAAATCATCATATAAACAAGATAAGAAATATATTTAAAACAATTATAAATAGGTATTGAGATAAGTGATTGGACAGATTTTTTTTACTAAAGATTTTGATTTCTGTAAAAAAATCACTGTCATTTTCACTCTTGAATATTGAAGAATTTCAAATATTGTGAACCTTTAAAGTTTAATTATTATAAAAAAAATTTTAATTACATGATTTCTAATTGCAAACTTTCAAAACTAATGAATTCAAACTTGAAGCGTTAAAAATTAAATAATTCCAAACTTCTTTTGAAAATTTAAGCATTCTTAAATTAGGATCATGAAACTGAGTCATTAAAAAAATTAATTTTCAAATTGTACTTTGCGATTTTTAATATACAAGTACAATCGTTTTATTCTGAAGTGTAAAATTATTCTGGCTTGAAAATTGTATAAGATATCAAACTGACGCACACTAACAAACTGTCACATTGACAAGAACAAATCAATTTTTAGATAATTATTATTAATATCTACATTTTCTTCACATTTTCAATGTTTTTTATGAACAAAATAATATTATTAAGTTCTCATTTTCTTTCTGGTCATAAAAGTTTCTTAAAAGTTCTGTTTTTCTCAAATCCTGATAAAGTCTATATTCTGGTTGTAAGTTCTCTGTTAGGAATTCTAGGTTGCGTTTCAAACAATTTGAGCAAATTATGGTAGCTGAAACACTACTTGAAATAACTTATTAGAACAGAGATTCTATGGTGCCATTAATGCAGAGCTTTTAGTTAATGTTGCAGTGTAAATACTTTGTTACCTAAATATAGGTAAGTTTATGATGCACACCTAAATTTAATTGGAAACTCAAAGTTTAATCACCAGTTAAATATGCGTCATAATCAACTTTTGCTCTTTAGTGATACTTCAATTCATTTACCAAATAGCAGGTCATGTAATTTGCATTCTAGAATGGAATATCTAATTACAATATACATCCTCTCGAATAAGTCGAGCAATTTACACAATTGTATTTTTGATTCATTTTACAATAAATTATAATTTGTAAATGACAGGGTGAGCCCAATTCGGGGAAAACCTGGGGATCAGGGAATAATTAGGGAATTTCGTCGGTCGGGAAATTTGCTTTGTCAGGGAAAAGTCAAAGATTTTGATAAAAATTGCAAAATTCAGGGAATTTCTGTAAGAAACATTTTAAGCAACTATCAAGAATAATAAGAACTGCCACACATATTTATTTATCTATTTCCTGACTTTTCTTGAATTCTTCCCAAAAAAATTAGGGTATTTTAAAAGATTCCAAAAATATTTTAACAGCTCTAAGTAATTTTAACGGGTTTTAAATTTGTTTGGGTATTTTGAAAAATTGAAAGAAATTTTCAAGAGCTTTAAGAAATTTTCAAGGGATCCCAAAAGATTGTAATGGATTTGAAATATTTTAGGGTATTTTTAAAACTTCCGAAGAATTTTAAAGAGTTTTTGAAAGTTTTGAAGAATTTCAAAAGATTTGAAATATTTTAGGGTGTTCCAAGAAACTTTTAGTAGATTTCGATGATTTGAAGGTATTATGAAGGATTCTAAATCTTTTAGTATACCTTAAAAGATTTCAAGGCATTTGCAAGAGATTAAAATTTTTTAAAGGAATTTCTAAGTATTTAAGTGATTTTAAGGGCTTAAAGAAATTTTCATGTGATTTTGAAGAATTTCCTAGAATTTTGGAAGATATGGAACGATTTTATAGTATAAGATTCTAGGATATTGTAAAAGATTCGAAAGGATTTTATAAGATTTCTGAGGATTTCAATGATTTAAAGAGATTTTGAAAGCTCTCGAAAGTATTTTCATAAATTTTCCAGGATTTCAGGAAATATGATCAGATTTCATGTAATTTCACGGCCTTTTATGATATTTTCATGTATTTCAATTAAGGATTTCAAAAAAATTAAAAGATTTGAGGATACTTTTTAAAGATTTGAAATTATTTCAAAAGATTTTAAATATTTCAGAGTATTTGATGTTGTCATGTTGTTCTATGATGTTCTCTGTTGAAATTACAAGAAATTTTCAGGAACTTTAAAAAGTTCCAATGAATTTTGAAGGTTTAGACATATTATTGAGTATAATAAAATATTGCATGGAATCTTTAATAGTTTTTAATAATTTCAAGTGACTCCAAATTATTTTAAATATTTTACGGTATTAAAAAATTCAAAGGATTTTTTAAGAGCTTTGTAAAGTATTTTAAAAATAATGAATATTTTTGGGTATTTAAGAAAATTCCAAGGAATTTTTAATATCTTTCAATAATTTGACAGTATTCCAAAGGATTTTGAAGATTTTAGGGTATTTGTAAAAATGTTTTTAGGAATTTCAAAATATTTTTAATATTTTAGAGTATTTTTTTAAATTACAAGAAAATTTTAAAGTTTCTAACAGAGTTTCAAGGATTTTCAAAAGATTTCAAGGTACTTGAAATATTTTAGGGAATTTTAAAACATTTCAAGGCATTTTAAAGAGATTAAAACATTTGTAAGAAATTTACAAGGCTTGAAATGATATTAAGGGAGTTTAAAAAATTATTTACAAGAATTGAGTGATTTCATAGTTTCAAAGATTTGAATAGATTTTTAGATATCTTTGGCAATTCGTTAGGAATTTATCCTGAATTTCTTAAAATTCTTTTTTTGAATTCTTTGGAATTGTCTTGATTTTATACATTCTTCTAAATTTACTCAATTCAATGAATTTTTTGAATTTCTTTTAGTTTTTTTTTTAATTTGTCTTGAACTCTTTTGAACTCAATTTGAAATCTTAGCCATTTGATCAAATTCTTCTGCATTGCCCTGCATTTTTCTAAACTCATTTCAAACTTGCTAAATTCAATTAATTTATCCATAATTTAGAATTTTTTGAGAATGCACTTTGAATTTTCATGAATTACATCGATTTTTTTTTCAAAATTTTGTCCAATTCATTTAAATTCTTTTGAATTAACATGAATTGCTTTAAAGTCTAATGAATCGAATTCATTTGAATTTTTTTCAATTTAAAATAACCAAAGTCAGTAGTGACTTTTATCCACTTTCGGTTCAAATAGGTTTTCTTTTAATTTTTTCAAGTAAATGAGGTAAATTAGGCTAAAAATGTATAAATTTGAATTTCAAATTGTTTCATTCCATTCATAAAAGGTTGTATATTTAAAGTGTTACAAATATAAAAAAATTAGTCAAGGAGGAGTCAGGGAATTTTGAAAATGAAGCTTTGCAGCCATCCTGAAAAGAGAAATTCTGTTAATTATTTTTACCTTCTAATTAAAGTAAAGGAGAAAGTCTGTAATTATGGTGAATGGTTGGCTTAATCTGTCCGGAAATAGGCCGAATTTCTTGTGGAAGATTTCTTGAAGATTTCTGAAGTAGTTCCAAAAATTCGGATATAATCAAGTAAGTAGGATTTTCCTCTATTTTATCCCAAGTCTCTTTGAAGTACCCGAATGTTGAACAATGTAGAACACTTCCTTTCCTTGAATTCTGCAAGGCAAGAGGGTTCTCTGATTAAGTTAAGTGAGCTCGGTGCTTTCACCCATTACGCGGTTGACCCAGGCTTTAATTTTCGTCCCAGAATGAGTCGATTCAATTAGCAAATCGCTAGATCGCAAAGTGATTATTCTTTGTCTCAAAATTTATCAAGAAAGGATTACTTTCCTTTCCATTTCATATAATAAAATTTTGGTTTTGGGAGAGTCCACATATAACTTGACGCTATTTTTAATTCTTTTTTCTCACTTCTCCATCTTGTGACAATTTGTGACATTTGGGTACCACCCCCTCCCCCCCAAATGATATGTTACAATAAAGCTCAGCCCCCTCTCCTATTTTTAAAGCCGTGGCTACGTGTGCCGAAATTTTGGTACAAATAACCGGATTTTTTCGTTACGAATAGGGCTTTAGATATTTTTTTTTTTTTGAGAACATTTTGATATAATTTGAAGATTAACTTAGTCGGCATGATAACTTAACAGATTAGGGGCTGTCTACAAAAACGTTTTTCCCTTTTTTTTTAAGGCAGGGTTCTACTTTGAACGCGCGAAAAAAATGCTATTTTTGTAAAATTAAAAAAAAAGTTAAGAAAGATATTGATGTAGGGTTTGTTATGCTTAATAAATGTTCTCTTAAAATACATTCAAAAAAATTTTTTAGTTTATTTTATGTGCTCCATATACATTTAAATGGCACTTGAATACAACGCCTCGAAACCACATTTTTTACCGCTTGTTAAAAAAATCTCCGAAACTACCGAATCGATTGGTCTGAAATTTTCACCACATATTCTATACATATACATCAACAGGTGGTAGCAGATTTATATGAAAATTTTTATTTTTACTATTATTTTTTTGCAAAAAGAAAGCAAAATTTTTTTTTTTTCGAATTGCTGCCATTTTTTTTTGCATGTAAATAAAAAAAATCTGTTACACCCGGTTGATGTATATGTGTAGAATATGTGGTAAAAATTTCAGACCATTCGATTCGGTAGTTTCGGAGATTTTTTTAACAAGCGGTAAAAACGTGGTTTCGAGGCGTTGAATTCAAGTGCCATTTAAATGTATATAGAGCGCATAAAATACACTAAAAAATTTTTTAAATGTATTTTAAGAGTATATTTATTAGGCATAACAAACCCTACATCAATATCTTTCTTAACGTTTTTAAAAAAATGTACAAAAATAGCATTTTTTTCGCATTTTCTTCGCGCGTTCAAAGTAGAATCCTGCCTTAAAGAATTCTTATTTTTTTCCCTGTTTTCAAGAAACTTCCCCTTTTTTTTCGTTTGGATTTGAACTGAATTAATAGAAGCCAATAATAAAATCCAACTATTATTAGTTGAAAGTTCTTTTGCTTTTAATTGATAAGTCTACCATCATATTTCTGGTTCGCACTTGATCCCGTTTGATTAAACATTCTGCCATTTGGTTGAAAATTTAATTATTTTATTGAAAATGAAACTATTTTGTTGAACAGTCATCTTTTTTAAAGATTATTTTCTTTATTAATTCAATTTTAATTTTATTTCATTTAATTCAATTTAATGTAATTCAATCATCTATTTTGTTCGATATTCGTTTTATATTTGGTTGAAAATCAATTTTTTTATCTGAAAATTTAACTATTCCATTTCTTGTTAAAGATGTATCTTTTTTAGTTAAAAATTCAACTATTTGGTTGAAAACTCATCTTTTTATTGGAAAATGTGTCCATTTTGTTCAAAATTCACCTTCTGTTTTTAGGAAATAAATCATCTTGGCTAAAAATCAACTCTTTGGTTAAATGTGAAACTCTTTTGAAAACCTAATTTTTTTAAGATTCATCATTTTACTTGAAAATTCATATTTTTGTTTCTAAACTATTTTGCCAAATTTTTGTTTGTGGTTGAGGATCAATTTTCTTTACCAAAAATTTAACTTTTCCATTTTTGACTGAAAATTGATATTTTCAGTTCAAAAATTCGTCTTTTTTTGGTAGAAAATTAATCCTTAACTGTTTTTGATCTAAAATTAGAATTTTTTTTGCAGAAATATTAGCAATCACATGCTTTGTTGAGAATTCTATTTTCTTCAAAAATCAACTACTTGGTTTAAAGTTAAAATATATATTTTTTCAAATTGATAGTTTTTTTTTTAAAGTCAAATATTTGGTTGAAAATTAATTTTTTTGTTGGAAATGAATTTTTGTTGTTAAATTTTAATATTTTTGAATGAAAATTGAATTACTTCGGTAGAAAATGAAACTATTCTTTTGGAAACTCGTTTTTTTTTTAATTAATTAATTTATCTGAAAATGTAGCTATTTAAGTTTAGTTTGGAAAATGTTTCCCCTCATTAAGTAGAAAATTCATATATTTTGTTGAAAATTTATCTTTTTTAGTAGAAAATTCATCTTTCTTCATTGAAAATTACATTTCTTGTTGAATATTCTTCTCTTTTGTTTTAAAAGTCAACTGTTTTCTTAAAAATTTGACTTTTTAGCTTTGAAACTGAACTATTTTGTTTAAAATTCGTCTATTTGGGTAGAAATTAAACTTTTTTGTTAAAACTTCATCTGTTTGGTTAAGGATTGAAATATTTTGTTAAAAATTCTACTTTTTTCGTTGCATAGAACTGGTTGATAATTTGTTTTGTTTTTTGTTGAAAATTTGTTTGTTTTTTTAACTGCAAATTTGACTGTCTTATTTTTGGTTAAAAACTGGAATTTTTTTGTTTAAAATTTAACTATTCGTCTGAAAATTCATGTTTTTTTTTTTTGGTTGAAAATTCGTCTGTTGATAGAAACTTAATCTTCTTGATTGAACTTTGCTGAATTTACATTTTTTTATTTTCTACAGAAATAACATTTTTTGAGCGGATTTTTATCAGCAGAGATTACTCAAATGTATGCGAAAAAAATCTCTTATTTAATATTTCAGAAAAATTCCTAATTTGCTAACAGAAGACGAAGAATCAGATTTGAAATTTTGACTTTAATTATACATATATCTATTTTGTGTATATTATCAAATCTATTCTTTTAGAAATAAAATAAATTGTCATGTAATTCATGTATATAAGATAGAAATTTTCAAATCTAATGTGTATAGAAATTTTCAAAAAGCCTACGGAAATTGTACGGAAAATGTACAGGAATTTTATCGTAGGTCTTCATTGGACACTCTGAATGCAGTAAGGTGTATAATAGTATACAATATAATTAATTAACGGACGCTCCCTAAGAAGCTTCTAAAAATTGACAAAAATAATCCTAATTCATTTTGGTGAAATGAAATGAATAATCTGCCAACTATGAGAAAGAGTTGCCGAAATCGATGTGAAAATTCATAAATGGTAAATCACTTTTTTTCTTCAATAATTTCAAAAACATTATGAATGATTGGGAGAAAATCCCGAGACATCTCACAACTTGCTCCGAAAAATTTAGGAACTCGAAACTAGGATTGACTGCACGTGGCCAGTACACAAGCACAGCATGTGAAAAGAGGAGAATGGTTTAAATTTAAATTGATTAATTAATCTTTTACATTTCTAAAGCTCTTTAAAATTTCTTTGAATTTTCAAAATACCATGAAAAATCTTTTTCCATCACACGTGTGAACGTGTGAATGTATGGTTCGAGTTCGTCTGATGAGTGGTTAGAAGTTTTATAAGATCTATATTGTTTGGCCTCGTTCGTGGTAAGCAGTCTTCCAGGGTTCGAATCCTCGCAGATGCAAATTTATAAATTATATAAATTAAATCGCAGAAATAAAATTTTTCTATTTATATTCAAGTCCGAAGTCTTCAGAAACTGTTTGTAGAAAATTCGGACTGTTCGTAAAATGTATGAAATTTGTCCATTCATTTCTCATAGAAAGAAGATCATGACTCTTTTACAGACAAATTTTTCCGTGCATAATCTGCCACAAATAGGCCATGTGGTTAATACTCTAGTAAGATGACTCTCGATATGGTCGCACATTCACGCAGAACGGCGCTTTAGTGTATTTCCTTTTGGAAAGGTAGTAGCGCCAGTTTTGTGGTTGAGGATAGGTAATTAGAATTTCCCTAATATACGCGATACGTCAAAACGTGCTGGGAAATACGAGCTGTAACGTACACAGCCATAAATCTGTGCGGGCAGGCAGTGAACTGGCGTCAATGGTCGAGTTGAATGTGCGAATGCGAATTCATATGAATGTCGAGTCTTGATTACGCCTGTGTATGTGCTTGTGCGCCAATGTTTGTTTTTGCATCTACATGCCTTTGTGCCTCTTCACATGTGTGCATGTGTGTTTTTATGCTTGGCGCATGTTTCTATGTCGAAATGTGTGTAGATAACGCTATATGCATGTACATGTGTAGAGAGATGTGTGTGTGAACGAAGGTGTGTACATGAATTTGGAGATACGACTGTAGACGTCAATTTTAATTGGACGTGATCATTGCCATCTTACGCGTGAATATTGTGATGCAACACATAGAAACTGTAATATGAATAATAATGTTATATCGTTTTTTGAAATTTAAAGTGTTTCATTGCATGTTTTAAGGATCAAAGTCCTTTTACAAGGTTTTGATTCATTTTTTAAGAATCATAAACAGAAATTCAAGACATTATAAAACAAGATGTTTTGAAAGATATTCTTTGTGATGGTACCAATTAATAATATTTCCTACATGATTTCTTTACTAATTTTGTAGATTTAAAGGACATCGTCGACAGCAAAAGAAATAATGGAATGAATTATTTTGAACAAATTAATGTCCGTACGAATATTTTGAACAAAAAAGAATAATTTCCAACCATATAGTAGACTTTTCAACTAAGAAGAATGAACTTTTAACCGAAAATAGTTGTATTTAATTATTGGGTTCCATATATTCAGTTCGCAATTAAGTGGAAAAAAGATCAAAAGGGAAAAGATGGGAATGGGATTAAATAAATAAATTCGAAATTTTGACTCATATTTAATACTTTTAAAGTATGTAATAAAATACGTAAACGGCATATCAAGAAAAAGTATGTTAGTTGTGGTTCAAGAAACAAAATTTTGGTAATCGAAATTAATATACAAAAAAGTAGTGTATGTTAGGACCCTCCAATAAAGTATAATTAATTTTTAGTTTGTTATTTTACGGCTTGGTTTTACATGTTAGTAAACTGCGTATTCCAAAAAATTGTTATCTTAATTTTTTTTATTGTCGTGAACAATTTTTTAAATTTCTGTGTTTTTATCCTATAATAAAAACAAATTTAAATGTGTAAGGAAGCAAAAATGGAAAAAGTAGATTCATTAAAATAGCCTTTCTTGTGTTTATCAAATTATTTCTTTGTGGCTTACATACTTAGAGAATATACTGAAAAGCAATTGATGAGAATAAGGAATCGAAATCTATCTAATGATAAAAATACATTTATAGAAATTCAAACATGATCTTTTTTTAATTATATCATTTTTTTTCAATGTGTTCTCAAAGTGCTGAAGTTTTCAACAGATATTTCAAAGCTGGCTGAATAGAATTAACACAAAAATAACTCGAAAACTGGCTAAAGAAAACGCGATACTGTTAGAGGGCACTATGACTCAATATTGACGAGATGCCCATAATGCCCACATAATCTAAACAGTTTTTAATAACATATCAAATCCCCTTTCAATCTCTTTTTTCAGGACAAAATCCCCTTTTTTTCCTAAAATAGAACTACAGAACCGCTGTGATCCCTGATATGCCGATTCAAAAACGACGTGATCATTGCCATCTTACGGGTGCATACTCTAGTACTATACATAGTAGTTGTAATCTGGATTACAATTGGTATCGTTTTTTCAAATATTAAGTGTTTAATTGAATATTTAGGCATAGATATTAGACAAAATTATCATGCTTTTTTCTGTATTTATGTGTCTTCATGAGTGTGTGCATATCTTTATGAGTGGGAGTGTTTATTTTTGAGTCAGAATGTATGTTTCTGAGTGTGGAGTGACACAGATAAAGTGGAGCATGAGAGGGTTTGGGGATAGGGTGTCTCACAGAGAAGGTCATCCCTATAGGCGAATATATGCATATTCAGGACTCGTATGTAGCAGGCAGCGATATGGTATGACGCAGCTCACGCCGGAGATACGAGAGGATAGTCGGTGACGGACTGCCGGACATCCGACCTGTTACCCCTCGTCCCCCTCAGACCCTGGTTCCAACCCCCTTCTCGGACACTTGCTACACCATGACACCACTCGCACACGTTTCGCACCCTTCTACCCACCCGATGACCCGCTACGTCAGGTCAAATAGGCACGATCTATCTGTCTCCGATCTGCACTCCTCCTGGATATGACATCCTTCGTCGAGGCTCTCTGGTAACGACCTTCGCACTTCCGCGATGACGGTGCAGACAGGAAGTGGAACCAGGACATACCAAGGGAACTCGAGGCTTGACGTGTCGACGCGACGCGTTTCGGAAATAGTTTCCCTCTAAGTGGATTTCACAGAATTCAATAATGGCTCCTTTGAAAATAGTTAGGCACTTTTGTCGTCAGTGTCATTCAATCGGGTTGCAAAAAAAGGATTCAGTTTGTTTCATCCTATTTTCGCCTTTTTGGCACTTTTTTTAAAATCGCTTTATCGTTCACTTTTTTCATGCCACCTGTTACAAATGGATCCACTTTTGCAGGGAGTAACTAGGGTAACTACCTGACCGGGAAATCGGGAAAACCGGGGAATGACCGGGAATGTGATACAGTAATCAAAATTTTTCTATCGAATGTACTAATCTGCCAATTTAAAGTGGTTTTATATATTTTACTGATCTAATTCTGACGTGGAACAGGAAATTTGTGAAAAAATACTAATTTTCACTTGGAATAGAGTATTTTTAAACAAAATTACAATTATGGCTTGGAATAGTGAATTTTCTAAAATAATTATAATTCTGAGTTGGGATAGGGGATTAAAGTAACAAACTGTAGTTTCGACTTTGAGACAGGAAATTTTCGTGAAGAATTATAATAATTTTTACTTTGGGACAGGGAATTTAGTGAAGAATTATAATTTTGACTTTGGGGCAGAGAATTTTAGAAAAAAATATAATTTTGACACTTCCAGCAGGGAATTTTCCTAAAGAATTATAAATTTGACTTTCGAACAGGGAATTTCGTAAAGAATTGTAACTTAGATTTTGGGACAGGCATTTACCGCACAGAATTAGAATTTTTACTTTAGGACAGGGAATTTTTTTAAAGAATCATAATTATGAGTTAAAACTGCGAATTTTTGTACTTTGAAACAGAATTTTAATTCTGATTTAGAAGAAAAGAATCTAATAACATCCCTATTCCAAGTCAGAATTCATCACAATTTGAAACCTCCCTCTTCCAAATTTTTTTAAAAAGGTAGTTACTATTGCACTTTGAAACAGAATTTTAATTCTTATTTAGAAGAAGAGAATTAAAAAAAATCCCTTTTCGAAGTCAGAATTCATCACAATTTGAAACCTCCCTCTTCCAAATTTTGAAAAAAAGGTAGTTACTATATATCTGAATTATAATGGAAAATTTTTTAAGTAAATAAAATTTTGACTTGGAAGTTATTTTTCATTTTGTTTAGACTCCTTTTACGGGTTTGACAGTCTTTGCATAAACACTACATGTTTTCTTCCAAATAACCTTATATATACTATCATACTATTTGTTACACATCGTCTCAACTACTATTCTTACTTCTAAAAGCTTGTGATCTTGGTCTGTGCTTCCGTTTTCTCTTACCACTACCAATCTAAAAATTGTGACTATTTCGCAATACTACTTCCTCATTCTCCTTCTTTCGAAGTCATTTTTCGGCTTTTTCCTACGCTGTGCAACCAACACTATCTCTCTACTATTGCTCAATTTGTTTAGCTTCTTCATCCATTGCTCACCCTTATCATTTCTATTCAAAATTCACTTTTCTTCCTCTCCCATGCTTTCCCCTCCCCTTTCGTCACATGTGCACCTCTCTAACACATGCAAACATGATGTTTGCTCATACCTACAAACTCTACACAGATTCTCCTCTTCATTTATCCAATGCCTACATGCTCTTACACCTTCTTCTATTCTGAACCTCACCACTCGATCCCGTTTGTTTTTTTAAATCTTTTTCAGTTACTCTGGCTCCTCCTCCCTCTTAACAATCCTATAGCGGCTGTTGTGCCTTGAATCCGCGATTTTTTTCCATCGTTCCTATCCTTGACTTGCCGTCATTTCTTCCTTTATTCCCTGCCAATCTCTACCCTTCGCTTGCGTGTTACATTCAAACTTAATTTCGAATCTCTCTTCCCCCATTTCGAATGTCCCACGTTACCCCTCCACTTTTTGTCCACACCCTTCCGCGCGCAAGCCCACACTGACACGTAGAAAATCTACCCTCTCCTCCTCCAGTCGTCCTTGAACCTTCTTTTACCTATACCCTATACTTTCCCTATTACTTTACTGGCGCATTCCAATCTCTTTCTCACCTGCAGCTCGTTTCCCCACTTTTACTTGGAACCAAAATCCTAGGTAGCAAAACTCCTCTACCAACTCCAACACCACTCTTAACACATAATTTTAGTCTTACTCACGTTTACTGTTAGACTTTTTAATCTCAAATACTATTGGCATTACGTCGTCTGCATATGCTAGTGTATATACTTTGCTTGTTTCCAATATCCCTCCCTTGCTCTAAACCCCATATTCTTCTCCAAGTCTATCAATAGAACACTAAATAGGAGTGGGCACATCGTTCACCCTTGACTAAGCCTCCTTTCATTCTAGAATTCCTCTTCTTTTCTTTCTTCTATCTTCAACCTTATCTTAGTCTCTACAAAATTCTCTTTTATTCTTTCTATAAAGCCTTCGTCTACTTCTTTCTCTCTCTCTCTTTTACGGCCGTCAACATCACCCTTGTTTCAGCGGAGTCCTATGCTACTTTAAAATCCAAAAACAGTGCTACTAGTTTCATTTCCTTTCGCCCTAGGTTCCTATAATTGAGTACGTAGATGTTATCTGTGGTCCCCATTCTTTTCCCAAAATCCGTTTGGTTGCGTGGTATATTTCCCTTTTCTTCCACCTGTTTTTCTAACCTCCTAAGCACTTCCGCTTTAATTTTATATCACACGGACATGAGTATGATACCTCTGAATTCCTCCATTCTTTTGCTCTCTCTTTTCTTAAACATCGGCACAACCGGTCACCCTTCGCTTCTCCAAACCTTATTGAAAACCCTCAACATGTCTTCTTTCACCCTCAGTACTCCATATTTCACTGGTTTATTGTCCAAGTCATCCTTAACTGTTGCCTTGTTTCTTTACAGCCCTGCGATTGCCTCATTCACCCCTTCCATACTAATCTCATTTTCTATCTTAGTCCCCTGCTACCGCTTCTCTTCTTTCACCCTTTACGCTATTTTCTCCACACACCGTAACAGACGCTTGAAATACTCCGCCTACTGTCCCATCCCGATACCTTCATTTATGCCTTTCCTCCCTCCCATTTCCCTGTCTATCACTTCCCATTTCCTCCAACCCTTTACCGCTTTCTTTCGTGATATCTTCTTTTTTCCCCTACCCTGCTTTGGGCCTCCACATCTCA
Organism: Andricus curvator; assembly: GCA_932195095.1. NCBI lineage: Eukaryota > Metazoa > Arthropoda > Insecta > Hymenoptera > Cynipidae > Andricus > Andricus curvator. The sequence goes on from CAKNYM010052650.1 coordinate 125,706, forward strand.
CTGTCACTATCACCGGACAGTGCTCGGAGTCTAATGTCCCACTTTTATTCTAACCATCAGCTTCCCTATTCTTTCTTCTGCCAGAATGTAATCTATTACAGTGTTCCCTGTACCTGTGTATGTAAGTTCCCCTTCTTTACCTCCCTTGGTATTACCATAAAAAATAAACCACCCCGCCTCTCTTAACAAGTCCAGAAGCCTCCTGCCCTGCTGTTCCGATTCCGTATGTTTCAAATTCTTATGATGACCTCCTTTTCTCTATCCCACACCTCTCCTCCTTGTTTCCCGATCAACGCATTCAGCCCCCACCCCCCTTATCAGGACCAACACATCCTAATTTTTCTCTGTTCACTGTCATATCGTTCTTTATTCATCCTCTTCTCCTTTCCTACTTTTATTCTTCTCGAAATCTTTCCATCCTTTTCTTCCATATCCTCTCTCTTTTCTTCCTCTACCACCATTTCCTTTCCTATCTCTAAGACCAAGCCACCCATTCATCTCTCTTTTACGTGATCCTTTCTCGCTACCATTTCTTGGGGCCATCCATATACCACGTGGACAATTTTTCACCACATTTGACCCCCCCCCCCCCTCGTTGACAGCCGTGGAATTTTGACGAACACCCCCTCCTCCCATAAACTGTCCACGTGGTATATGGATGGCCCCTTTTGCATTTCTCTTCTTTCTTCCTTGCCTGTAAATCCTTGTGTAATTTCACCCCCTCGCCCTGCTCTACATTTATATTCTTTTACAAAATTTTTTCTTTCAAGTCAGAATTGTAATTCCTATAACTAAAGATTATCTGATGTTTCAATTCAGAATTAAAGTTCTTTTCCAAAATTCCCTGTTCCATATCAGAAATGGTTTGAATATTTTAAAATGTTTATAAATTTCTTGAATTCTTTGAAAATCTGTTGACTTCTTTTAAATTGACTGGGAGAAATTATTGATTACACGGAAAAATACCGGGAATTTAAAATCATCCATCGGGTAGGAACCCTGCTAACTATCCAACCTAAAATATTACAACTTTTCATGAAAATGAAATTTAAATCATATCAACCTTTAAAAAGATTTTTTACGATTCTTTTCTGTGATGGCCTATTAAGTTCGAAGTGAAAACAACACAGATGGAAGGACTTAATAAAAAATGTAAGAATAGTAGCGACGGGTCTGAAAATTTAAATTCCGCTGAAAGGCGATTATCGCAAATGAGTCGTAACTACTTCTCCGGCATTAATTCCCGGAAATGTTCCGCCTCCGCTTGTAACGTTTCTCAATTAATAAAGTTAACCAATAAAGCATTTCAATGCTACTGCTTTGGCCGAGCACAGTTCGTTAGTTAGCTCTCATTAAAATTAATCCCGAAGCGCTTTAATCGCGGACTTCCGTGAGACGATTGCAGATAAAACGTCCGAAGTTTTGCGAAACTTGCGAGCAAGTCGCGACTTCTATTTCAAACATTCAAATTACATCCCGCGCTTGATACGCGTTATCATTCTAAAAGAACTTTCGAGAAAATTAAGAAAAAACTGTTTTCATAAGTATTTCCAATTTTGTATAATTCTAGTTTATTTTTGAAGTAAAATAAGATTTTTGAATTTATAATTATTGTATGAACCGAATCGATCTACATCTCATTTTTTAGGTAAACTTCAGGGAAATCATTAGGCGCCTCCAACGGGAAACAACTTCTAAAAATGAAGTCCAGAGGAGGTGGATTACTTCGGATTATATCGGATTACCCTCCATTTCGTTTACCTGGAAATTAGACAGATAATAAAAAAGCCGCAAGCCTATTTTAAGGATGAGAAGTTTATACCTATTTATATTAATTTGGTTGAAGTATAATTTTCTAAAGCTAAAAACTTCAAATGATGCTGAAATGTTTTGATAAAAATTCTGACTATCGCACCTCATGTAATAATAGACCCCCCCCCCTGGGGGGGGGATTCCAAAGGTACTTTATGATAGTTGAAAACTCGAAAATTTAACTGATATGACGGTTCCCTTAACACGTTATTTTCAAAGATTACTAAATACATTTTAAATACATGGATTTTTCCCTAAAACTTATGATATTGCAGTTCAATTATTATAATTTTTTTAATTTTGATATTTCAAGCAGGACAAGCTTGATATATGTATATAGAATTATTTATCAAATTTCAAAGAATTTCTTCGAGAAAAAAGAGTTGCTTCATGAAATTTCAAAAATTTTCAAGTATTTCAAGGTTTTCCCTCTCTCAATTTTCATGACTCTGAATTATTTTGAGGTATTCGAAGGAATTTTCAATTGATTTTAATAGTTTGAAGGGAATTTAAAATCTTTTTTCTTATGAATGCTGACATGTTAGGGCTTTTTGACAGATTCCAGGGATTAATTTAATGGGTTTTCACTGAATTTTATAATAATATTTTAATCCTTTTTCAAAGAATTTGCTCACAATAGATCAAGGACTTCACAGTATTCCAGAGTCTTTTTTACATATTCGAAATTATCTCTAAAAAATCTTTTTGAAGTACTCAATATTCCAAACATTCAACTTCAAAAATGCGAAGTTATTGCAAACTAACTCCTTGACGCGCTATTTCAAAGATTCTTAAAGACATTTCAAATACATGGATTTTTCTCTAAACCCCATAATTTTTCAATTGAATTATTTCAATCATACTAATTTTAATATTTCAAGCAGGAAAAAATGTAATATATATATAAGTTTTTGGTTCCGTGCCAAGAGGTAGGCCGGTATCGGCAGATGGGAACATATGAACTCCTATCTAATACAACGCTGCTGAAGGCTGGTGACCTTTTCGGCATAAAACACCAAACAGTTGCGACTCGCGGTTTCCATTCTCTGCCCCCCCCCCCCTCCCCAGTAACAGAAGTTTTTATGGGACTGACGTTACAACTAGACTCTCCACCATACGACGAATCACTACTTGGACATGATTTCGACTCGAAAAATAAATTTCACGCATAAAGGTGGTAGTTGCGTGTAAAGTCTAAACAATGAATAATACGAACAATGAAATTTAGGTTAAATTAGGTTAAATTAGGTAAAATTTATAGTTTCGGAATGGACTGAAACTTTGATTGACGAAATGCATACACACGGTAAACGTAAATGTCGAGTTTCAGGCGATGAATGGAGACTGGGTGTTTGAAAAGCTAGAGGAGTGAATGATCTTAAGGTAAGAGAACTACGAGAAACTATGCACGTAAGGAAACTAGATATGAGATAGGTCTGTTCAATTATGAATGAAAAAGCAAGACAGCATCACAAAGATCATGATTTTGTATCTCCCAGATTGTTGTGAGCTACCATGAAGGCAGGAATCAGAAGATTATTTACCATAGCGTGCTAAGCACCAGTTGATAGTGATCCGAGAGAACTAAAAGTCGCATTCTGGGACACTTTAAATGATACTATAAGTACTTGCGATCAAGGTGAAAAATAATTCTGCTAGGAGATATGAACGGATAGGTCGGCGTTCAACGTCAGGATACAGATACAGAAAGGGTGCTAGGTAAGTTTGGAGGTCAAACAAGAAAAAATTATAACGGGGAAAAATTAGTTAGCTTATGCTTAGAAAAGGGCCTATTTATTACAAATACTTAGTTCCGACATAAAATGATCCATACGTACACCTGGTGTAAAGGAAATAACCCCAGTATAATTGACTTCGTTATTGCGGATGAAAGACTAAGAGAACTAGTAAAAGATACACGAGTCATGAGGGGTTCCGAATGCAATACTGATAATTATCTTCTAGTCTCCAAAATAAACTTAGGGCGAGGACGGAGAAGAAAGGGAAGAAAAAAAAAACGCGAATCAAGATTGAAAATTTACAGAAACCGGCAGTTCGAATATATTTTCAGAATAAGATAAACGAACGCATAGATAAGGCAACTAGGGAGACGCTTAGAAGCAATAAAGATATAGATGGCGCTTGGGCTATGTTACGGGATATTATTGTTAAAACTGCGACCGAAGTGTGTGGTACGGCGGTTGTAGGAAGAAAATCTGGCGATGCATGGTGGAATGATGAAATTGAGGCAGCCCAACAAGAAAAGAAAGAAGCGTACAAGAGAACGTTGAACATCACAGGTCATAGCGATGTGGAGAGAAATAGATTTGAAAATGATTACAGACACAAAAAGAGGAAAATTAAACGACTAGTCAAGGAAAGTAAAGATAAAATCAGAACAGAAGAAGAGAAGAAAATATAAAACGACTTTGAAGGAACCTTGAAACTATTATTTAAAGAGATGAAGGAAAGTGCACGTACAGGTTTTGTTAGCATGAGAAATAGCAACGGTGAAATGCGATATGATACAGACGGGATAGTAGACGCTTTGAAAGACTCTTTTAAAGAATTACTAGGAGGTGAAGATATAGGACAACATAACTGCGACATAGAACATAATGCATTAGAAAACCCAATTGAAAAAATCTGTGTCACTGAGGTTAGAGATATAATTAAGAACTTAAAAAACGGTAAGGCTGCTGGCGTAGACAGTATTAGCGCTGAAATGCTTAAATGCGGTGGCGAGTACATACCTCACAGGTTGTGCGAATTGATAAATTTATGTATCGAGATGAGAGAAGTCCCAGACGATTGGAGAAAAGCGATTATCGTACCAATATACAAAAGAAAGGGAGGTAAAAGCAACTGAAATAATTACAGAGGTATTAGCATATTAAGTACCGTAAGTAAAATATACTCAAAAATACTTATTCCTAGGGTAATGAAAATAACAGAAGAGAAAATATGGGAAGTCCAAAGTGGATTTATGCCAGGAAGATCATGTACAAATCAAATATTTACCTCAAGACAGATCACAGAAAAAAGTTTGAGAGTAGGAAAGAAAGTTTTCTGTGCGTTTGTTGACCTAGAAAAAGCATTTGAAAAGGTAAATAGAAGTAAACTTTGGGAAGTTCTTAAAGAATACGGAGTAAATGGAGGGCTCCTGCAAGCAATAAAAACAATATATACAGGTAGTAAAGCGAGCGTAAGGGTAAACGGGAAACTGAGTGACTGGTTCGATATTACGCAAGGCGTGAAACAAGGATGCGTTATGTCCTCGTGGCTATTTATCATATTCATGGATAAGTGTCTAAGAACGGCCCTCTCCGACGAAGAGGGTGTAGATCTCGAAACAGTGAAGGTACGTGGGTTAGCTTCCGCAGCTGACAAGGTTGTTATGACAGAATCAATTGAGAACTTGCAAAGAATATTGAATAAACTTAATACAAGCTTGAAGAACATGGGCCTCAAAATTAACGTAAATAAAACAAAAATCATGGTGTTTGAAGGAAAAAGTGAGAAAACAATGTGCAACATTGTCCTAAATGATGAGAGATTAGAACAAGTTAATAAGTACGCATCCTGGTTAGCCTATTCACTACCGACGGAAAAATAGATGGGAATTTAGATAGGCGCATAAATGAGGGTAAGAAGATTATCGGTAGAGCAGGGTCCATTTTCAAAAATAAAAACATATCGAAAAAAGCTCAAATGTCCATACATAATTCTATATTTATACCGAATGTACCATACGGTAGCGAGACATGGACCTGTCAAGAAAAGGTAGAACGCCGAAAGAATGGTTAGAATCTGTGAATGAGACATTAATTCGAAGAGACATAAGAAGACATAGAAACACGAGAGCTTGCATGAAAAAATGCATGGACGTGAAGGAAGCTAGAGAAGTATGCCAGGACAGACAAGTGTGGCTACAAATGGATACTAATGGGCCCAAGTGGGGAACCACACATAACAATTTTGTGAGGCTCTTCACTTGGGGTGATCGCTAGAGAGATTGATCAGAAACCTGGGTCGGAGCAGAGTTGCGGAACGAACGTGTCATTTAAATAAATAACACGAGAATTCTAGATCAATATAAAAAATCTATACCCCCTAAATCACATTACTCCTTTCCTCACCGAGCAAGTCACGCCTACCACAAAAGGGAAATGGCTGAATGGTATAATAATAATCTAAGATGGCCCCAGATTACCTACAATTACTCTGTATTACATGCAATTATGGTGGATTGAACTGCCTAGGCTAGGTTTATGCGACTTTTTGAACAAAAAGGAATACTTTTGAAATAAAATTCTTAAATTTTTGCAAAACTATATGAATTTTCAATCAAATAGTTTAATTTTCAACGAAAAACATGAAATATCGACCAACAAGATTGATTCTCTACTGAAAAAGACAATTTTTCAACAAAATACTTGAATTTTGAACGAACTCGTTGAATTTTTAAATAAAAACAATGAATTTTGAATAAAATATTTGAATTTTCAACTAAAACGATACATTTCAAAAAAAAAAATTAAATAGTTAAAATTTCAGTTCAAAAATTAATTTTTAACCAAAAAAGAACGAGTTTTGAAGAAAATAGTTTAATTTTTAACTAGAGATGAATTTTTCAACCGAAATTATGAATATTCAACTGGAATAGGTTAATTTTCAGTTAAAAAATAATTTTGTAACCAAAACACAACTATTTTTACATAAAAGAGTTAAATTTTCAACCAAAGAGATGCATTATCAATCCTAGAACTTTCCTTATGATAAATCATGCAAAGAACTGTGAAAATCAAAATATCGTTCTAAGGGACAATTGCTTTAATTTTGAGGGTAGTTTTCTCTGATTAGAACACATTTTAACTTCAAGAATGTCGGTTTTAATCATTCAACGACGAAAATATCTAAGGTTCATAAAAAAGCACATTATAAATTGTCAACCCTCGATAGAGGGTGGTTTTTTACTTTTAAGGGTAGTATTCTGAATTAAATGAGGGTTCGATTAGCTACAGTCATGCCTGTCATAAATTTATGGCCTTTGGACCACAAGTTAAATATTTGTTGAACATTTTTTTAAAAATTGGACAATTATGTTGATACTAAATAAAAGAAAATAGGGGGATGAGATGACGACAAAAAAATTAAATAAATTGGGGTGGTCAAAAGTTGCTGTTACCCTCCAATAAGAAGCCCCCGAAAGGTTTTCTGATCAACCAACATCTTCATACAGCCGACCAGGCGACCTCGAATTTTGGCAAAAATTAAAAAATTCCACATTATCATCTGAAAATAGTTATTCGGTGGGTTTTGGGGTCGCTGATTACGATTTGATTCCCGTTTCAACACTAGCCTAGCAAGTCATCTCCGGAGAGTCGTGGCGGCGGTACCTCTAGAGAAAAATTTTCTCGAAAAACTTGAAGCCATTGTTCTCGATGGTTGGGAACCCACCTTAAACTGCAGGCCCTCCTCCCACCACCAAGTAAGTGTCTGTGTGGGGTTTTTGTGTAAAGGAATAGGGGAGATGTACGAGGAAAATGTAAATCCTTGGGGGATACATTAGAAACTTCCACTACTATGAAAAAATTTCAACGCGTTTAGCTAAAGATGGTTACTCGGGGTCTTTTAAGGTCTCTAATTACGAATCTGCATTCGATATTTTCAAACTGAAAACAGCGGACACAGTATGGTTTCGAAAATGAAAAACTTTCAACGGGTTTGGCTAAAAATTATTATTCTGCAGGAACGTGCGTTGCTACTAAAAATCCCATCGGAAGAAAGAGGACACTCAATTTCTGTGGAAATACAAAATTTCTGAATTTCCTGCGTCTCAGAATTTGGTGAGATGTTGGTCGTGACAAGTGACACTTGCAGACAATTTCGAATTGACTCTACTCTTTTTCCGGCATTTGGGCACGACTAAGGATGGGATATTCTCGTATACGACTCGCGTTCTCTCTGCAGCTTTTCTTTCCCTCTGCAGCATCCAAGGAAATCTCTTTCGCCGTCTTCTTCTCCTGTGACCGACGTGTCCGTCCTCCCGTGAAATAAAATGATTCATTTCGCGAAACTTTCCAAACGCAGTCTGCATACTCAGTAGGAGATTTTCAAGAGTTTTCAGACTATCTTTTTTAGCTCCTTTCCTCGCTTTTTTATTTACTTCGATCTTTCCTTTACTTTCTTCACACTTTCAAGTTTTTTCATTTCTTTTCTCCACTTTCCTTCACAAATAGTCCAGTCAAAGTTAAGAGGAGAAAGCTAAGAGATCAGAGTTCAGAGGTCAAATAATATATGTCAAAGTCCCCCCCATTGGTACTATTTTGATTTTTTTTTAAAAAGCAGATTTTCCTATTGGGTTCAAAAACGGAAATTTTGACTATAAGTTATCCCTTAGAGTTAGACTTTGGGCAGATGACAATTCCGCCCCGGCTACCGGCGTACGGCTCCCCCACTACCCGGTTCCCCCCACTCAGCCGAACTTCTGCCGCCAGAGCCTGGTCAGCGGGAGTCCTTTGTACCTAATCAGGACTAATATGCCGAATATAAGATTTTCAAAATTTTTCTGTAGTTGTCAAATCTAGTTTTGATTTGTGAATTTTTGTCATGCTCTGTTCAGATTCGTTTAATTCTTAACACTGAAGCACTTTTAAATTACAAATTTTACCTAAATTTGAGATACTAGTAACTGCAAGTGATATTCCTGCACTTGTAACTGAACATATGTTTATGAAAATCGCGTTTATTCTACTTTTTATGTGTGACCATAGTATGTTTGATTAACTTTCATAAACAAATTGCATAATATTCATCATGGTATTCCAGGCGGAAAAGTTATACATAATGTGAAATATCATGTATAATTTTCATGTGTTTTATTCATTTTTTTTATAAAACAAAAACAAAATTTTTAAGGCAAACAATCAAAATTATAATTTTGAGCAATGTGATTGGTTAAGCAATAATCAAAATTTATGATGTTTGTTCGTGAGTTTGCAAATAATCGCTACATATTCCCACATATACCGAAGTATTCCTAGATTCGCCGATTCCTTCCCTTCCGTTCACCGATTGTATTTGTATAGCTTTTTATTTGGTGCCATGGCAATTATTATGAAATTATTATAAATTGCACATAAATTAAATAATAATTCACTTGTAATTCATACAAGTTTAAAAGTTATTGACTTCGAATAACTAATTTTAGATTGTTAGTTTGAAATACTTTAAATTCAAAATTGTTTAAGTTTTGATATACTATATTATTACTTTAATTTTGAAATTGTTTATCATTGTATCATGACCGATTATGACGTGGAATTTTTAGGTTTTCCAATTTGATATTATTTAATTTTATATATATATATATATATCTTTTTTTTAACTTATTAAAGTTTTAATGCTTCACTTTTAAATGGCCTAATCTCTAATCTGATCTATGGGGCCGACAAAGCCAATGAATTCTAAAAAATATGTGATAGTTAATATTTTAACCAAGAAAAGATTTTTATTTCAGATCAAAAACAGTTGAATTGAAAAAAAAAGATGAAATTTCTACCAAAAGAGATAAACTTTCAAATCCTAGAAAGATTTTCCAGATAATAATGAAAAAAAACTTCATCCAAAATGTTGAATTTTCAAGCCAGAAAGATTTTTAATTTTCAATCAATTTTCAACCAAATAGATGAATTTTCAACTAAAATGATGCATCTTTATACAAAAAAATGAATTTTTGAGAAAGTAGTTCAACTTGTAACGAAGGAGTTGCTTTTTCAACCTAAGAAGATTAATTTTCAACAAAAAATGTAATACTAGATGTTTTAACAAAAAAATATTTTAATCTCAAATCAAAAACAGTAAGTTGAATTTAAGCAAAAAATGCGAATTTTCAACAAAATACGTGAATTCTCAAATAAAACAGATTAATTTTCAACCAAACAGTTGCATTTATAAAAAGAATGGATTTTCTAAAAAAAAGGAAAGATTTTTCTAACCAAAGATATGGATTTTTAACAAAATAGTTGAATTTTCAACTCAGAAGATAAATTTTTCGCAAAAAATGTAATAGTCAAACTTTCAGTAAAAAAAAATGTTTGCCAGAAAAACGAATTTTCTACAAGATAGTTAAATTGTGAACTAAAAAAATGAATTTTTAACTAAAATTATGAATTTTCATCTACTATCAACTAATATCTTCAACTACTTGTGGATCTTGCTACCAAGTTATTGAATTGTCCACCATATTTTTAAATCTTCGACCCCAAAATAAGCATTTCCTACTCAAGAAATGAATTTGTAACCCGAAAATGTGCATTTTCAACGACAAAATTTATTTTCCACCTAAATAGATTAATTTTTAACCAAGCAGATAGATTTGTAACTAAAATTTTAAAACCAAAACGGCGAATGTTCCACAAAATAGTTGAATTTTCAACCAAAGAGGAATTTTTTTAGTGAAGAAGGAAAACAATTTTAATCAAACTGTAGAATTTTCAAGCCAAAAATAGTGAATGAACTTTTAGCAAAAAAATAGTTGGATTTTCTTATTGGGTTATAATAATTCAGTTCGAGTTTAAATAAAAACCGAAAAAAGGGAAACGTCTGTGAAGTCTGCGATAAATAAATAGGAATTTCGATAATTTATAGACTGAAGAATAATAGTAATAGAATACACAAAGTGTGTCGGACTATGCAACATTTAAGACACTGAAGATATACTAAAATTGTGCTAAATTGTACTGAAATTGTAAGTAAATACTTATTATTATTAACCCATTAAATTTTCTCAAACTAATTTTATTAAGCTTCTACGTCTATTTAATTAACAGAGTTTTAATTTTATATGTCATTTCGTTCCCTTAGTTTATAAAATCTTAGCAAGTTTTGAAGAGGGAGGGAGGGTACAGCAAATCTCAAGGTATTCTACATAGGGGGAGAGGGGGGTTAAATTTTCAGAAAAACACCTTACATGAATTGTGGATGAACGCTTATTTATTTGTTCATTCATTTATTATTATTTCGTGAATTTATGATTATTTGTGGATCTCGGGACAGTAAGGGTACGTGGGTTAGCGTTTGCAGATTATAGGGTTCTTATTGCAGAGTCAATCGAAGATTTGCAAAGAATGTTGAGCAAACTGAATATTAGCATGAAGAACATGGGCCTCAACATTAAGGTGAAGAAAACAAAAATTATAGTGTTTTAAGGGAAAGGGTGAACATATATGTAATTTAATATATATAATTTAAATATATTCCGAAATATTGTATCATATTTCCTCATATTCCCTCATATTCCTACATATTCCCTCATATTTCTACATATTCCCCCATGCATTATATTGGCATTTTATGATAAATGTGATAGTTATAAATATATTTTATAAAGAAGTGCCCAGTTCGAGCAATTTTTGAGTATTTGAGATACTTTTTATTTTGAGTGTGTTTTGTTTGACTCGCCATTTATGCTTAATTAAATTTATTGTCATTTAATAACCGTGATTATTGTTATAAAATTTTATAAACATTATACCGTACATTTGTTTATAAAATTTGTTAATAAATATCACGGTTATGAAATGACAATATAGTTTACTGAAGCATAACTGGCAAGTCAAAATAAACAATTTTTTTTTAAAGTGAACCTCAAACTCTAAAATATTGATAAGACATGGCATTTTTTCATAAAATTTATTTATAACAATCACATTTGTCATGAAGTGGCAATATAGTATACTAAAGTATCACTGGGAGGTTTAGCAAAGAACGATTAACTAAAAAAGTAACTGAAACTCTTAAAAATTGCACAAACTGCGCATTTCTTTATGAAAATTGTTTATAACAATAAAAAAATTGTCATAAAATGACAATATAGTTTACTGAAGCATCACTCCCAAGTCGAACAGAGCACGTTTAAAAAAAAGTACTTCAAACTCCCAAAAATTGCTCAAACTGCGTATCTGTTTAGAACAAGAAATACATTTATTTTTGTTTCTAATATGTGTGTTTTACTTTAATTTGTATTAAAAGCGAAAATCACCCACCATTGTTTCTATCAATAGAGTATTTTTAATAAATAATTTATTCGTTTAAACAAAGTAAAAAAAATCTGTTAAGATCCCTTAAAAATTAGTTAGCCTAAATTAAAAAATTCGCTATTAGAAAAATTGTTATTTTTTCAAATAATTCTTGAACATTTCATTTTAAAATTGTAAGAAAATTTGATAAGTTTTTGAAGTATTCACTGGGATTATATTGTCGTAAATGAAGATGGAAAAAGAAATTTATGAACATTGTTTGTAAAAATACTAGAAGTAAATTTTTTCATTGTTACTTTGTACTGCTATTGATTCAGTTATGATTTTTTTATTTAAAAAATAATAATGTAAACGTAGGTTTCACTGTTATTTTAAAATAAATTTTTCTTGATAGGATTTGCATTTGTGAAACAAAAATATATAATTGAAAGCCATTTGAAACGTGTATAATACGTCAAAAAATGTCGCGTTAAATTCAGTCCATTCTATGAAATTCACATACTAAATATCCCCTCCATTTGAATGCTCAAATGGATTATTTATATAGTAATGGTATATTTTGTATTAACGCAACTTAAAAATTAATTGTAATTTAATCAAAAATTATTAATTATTAATTTCTTTTTTAATTTTTTAAATTAATAATTTTATTATTTATTGATTGTTGAAATATTGTAGTTGTTGAGTTTCTCCATGAGGGTAGTCGTTGTTAGTGGAGGCTGATTCTTGACTCAGCAGCCCATCTGCACAGATGTCTTTTTGAGTAATAATTCTCGAGGATTTTGTGCATTAATATCTAGCATATCTGCAGTTTTGTTTATAAATAATTAAACTCAACTTCTTTTACGAAAAATTGTCGATTATATAGTCTTCATATTCAACAGCATTCATTAGTGATTAGTCTGGAAATTTCGTTGATCAGATTTGCTCTATTTATGATGTTAAAATTCGCTATGATAAGCTTGATCAAGTTTTTTCAAAAATACGTTTGATGAAAGAAATTTTAGAATCAGATCCTGAATCGAATACTTTGTTCAATAAAGTTATGACTAATGGACATCGACAGATTCCATTGCAATATGCTTCCTGCGAGTTCACTAATTTCTTATCTCTTCTGACTGTGTCTGAACTCAGCCCAACCTTTGTCGATTCTAGGAAAGCTGATTCGTTAGCCATGCGTCAGTTTATTTTATTTGTTAAAATCAAAATCATTAAATTGCTCATTTTAAATATCAATAACTTGACTGTGATAATGATCAACAACTTCAACCATTTTTCTCATACTAGTTCTTTGTTTTTTCAAATGTTTTTGAACTACATTTAAAGAACTAAACAACAAATTTATTTCCTAGTTGATCATTCTTTTTCAGTAATGATAAAGAGACTAAAGCTTTCGTCTTGAAGTCAACAGAAAAAACAAGAAAAAGAAACGTAAAAGACAATTATGAGCATTGGACTTGCAAAAGCTAGGATCATCCGATAGGGATGACAAGACATCTCTATTTTATTATTTAGATAGTAACTGTAAAATACTTCTCACAATCTTTGCACCTTTTGTTATAAGTTAACATAACTATCACCATTCACCATTATCACTATTATTTAGTTCACTATTGTTATATTTTACTGTTGATTTTTATCTCACCCATATGCCCAATGTCCATTACCGCTCTTATCTTATTTTAATTACTCGTTTCGTCCTATTTATTGCTTTATTATTATTTGATATTCGTGCGACTTTATGCGTCATAATTTCACCTGTACATTTTGTATCCACGATTTTCCTCAACCTTTTCAAATTTTAAACTTAAAAATTTTACCTTTGCATTTTGTTGATTGTAAAATTATACAGTATTCTTATCTTAACTTTGGAATATTTACTGATCAAATTTAGGCATTCACTCGCTAAACCTTTCCTGATCAAAGTAAATTAGTCCGTGGATGATTTCATTCTGCTAAATTTGAAGGAACATTTAAAGATTTATCATTTCTATATTATTCAATTAACCGAAATAAGTTACATCATTCTCCGCTGTCCTATTTTTGTTGCAACTCAAAACAACACCGAATTAGCGACCTTTTGATAATCGGCGTTTTTCTGTTCTATGCTAGAGTTTCAATTAGGAATTGGGAACTCAAATTATGTGAAAAGGACGCATACATATATATACTCTGTAGAATTGCCCTTTTCTTGAAAAAGTGTGCACAAACTGATTTCAGCTTTTCTGCTATCGCATGGCACATAAGCAGTGCAATTTTCAGGAGGCACTGAAGGCCTCTAGTCGCCTTTATTGAATTAGTTTATAGAATAGGCTATATATATCTAGAATTCTAGAGAGGCGAGAAAAGGGAAAATCACATTCCCAGAGCCCCGTAACGTAAACTCGCCCCCGGGGCGAGATACTACTGGCGTTTGCTTACATTTTTCTCCTTCGAACCTCTGATAAGTTTCAATTTCCTTCTTCTGAATTTCGTCTTTTTGTTTCCTATCTCTCCGATACTCGCTCGCTCGCGTCTTTTCTATTCCAGGGGTGTCCGTTTCATAATCTCGGAGTGAATGGATTCACTCGAGAGGCGAATAAAAAGTCCAACTGATGTTCGTCTGCGGGAATCTAACTTCCTTCCTTTTCAAATCCAGTAATATAATCAATTTATCCGGCAGCTTAAATATCCAAAAATAAGAGATACCAAAAAAAAACCTATTTAGTTTTTATTTCATTCATTTCAAAGTTTATTATCTCGGATCGAGTGGACATTGTTCATTCAATCACACGATTCAGTCGCACGATTCAATTGCACGATTCAGTCGCACGATTTAGTCTCGCGAGATCTGGGCAAGCTAATTGCAAGCTACGATTTCAAGCCTCAACAGTTGCAAATTTTTAAGTCGAAAACGTTCAAAATCTATTAATTTCAAATCCAATTACAGTCTTCACACTCTTTCTCTTTTTTTCCTTTTTTTAAAGAATTCCCCTTTTTCCCCTGTTTTCAAGAAACGCATTTTTTTTCTCGGTTTTTCGCTTAAGTGCGAACTCAATTAATAGAACCCAACAAGGAAATCCAACTATTTGGTTAAAGTTTAATATGTTTTGTTTGAAAATTCGACCATTTGGTTGATTTATCTTTGTAGGTCAAAAGTTCAACTATTTGGGTAAAGATTCAATTATTTTGTTCAAAATTTGTTTCCTTCGCTTGAAAGTTCTCAACTGTTTAATTAAAAATGATTTTTTTTTAATTCAACTACTTTATTGAAAATTCGTCTTCCTTGATTGAAAATTCCTCTTTTCAGGTTGAAAAGTTAACTGTTATCTCAATTATTCGACTGTTCAACTTTAACTCAACTTTTTTATTACAAATTTTCCTTTCGGTTCAAATTTCGCCTTTTTTGGTTTATAATTCAACTACTATGTTGAAAATGCAATATATTTCTACTCGAAATCTTAGGTATTCAAAGTGTATCATATTGAACCCTATTTATTTTATCTACATATTTTGATGTAATTCGACCCCACAAGTTCGAAAATACAATTTTATATTGTGTGTAATTCAGGTCTGATAGGATTTTCAGCTAGATCGGCCATTTGGAAGTGGTTTTTTTTTAGTTTAGAGATTTCCAAAATAAAATTTTACCTTGTTTATACGAAAAAAACTTTTTTGATATGCAAAATACAACAATACGATATCAAGTGTATTTGTTCGCGTCTTCGAGATGCATCGATCGACCTATTGTTGAATCTTTTATAACTCAACAGTACCGATTCATGAAGTTTCAAAAAAATGTTTTATTATGTTTATATGAAAAAAACTTTGTTGATATTCAAAATACGACAATACTATATGTATATTGAATTTGTTCTCGTCTTTGAGACGCATCGATTGACCTATTGGTGAACCTTCCATGACCGAATAGTACCGATTTATGAAGTTTCAAGGAAATTTGTGTATTCTGTTTATATGAGATAAATTTTGTTCATATTATGAGTACTACAGTACTATATCTGACATGTTTTTTCGCGTCTTTGAGACACTTCGAATGACCTATTGACAACCTTTTATTACCTCTCATGATCTAGCAATACCGATTTATAAATTTAAAAAATATATTGTCTATCATGTTGAGATGAGGAAAACCTTTTTCATATTGGGAATACAACAGTAATCTTTCTGAACTCTTTTGTATTAATTTGAAATCATACAAATATTTAAAATCTTTGTAAAGTCTTTTGAAATCTTCTAAAAAAATTTTTAATCGTTTCGAATCTTAAAAATGTTTTGAAATCTTATAAATCTGTTTCCTTTTAAAAATATATAAAATCCTTTAAATCTTTTGAAAGTTTTAAAATATTTGTGAAATGTTCGAAATCTTTGAAATCTTGTGTACACGTCTTTTCCGAATCTTTAAAATCCTTGAAATTTTTATGAAATTTTCGAATAGAAATCTTTGGGAAATTTTGGTGAAATCTTTTGTAATCTTCTAAAATGATTTGCAACCTTTTGAAATCCTTAAAATCTTTGAAATCTGGTGTGCAGGCCTTCTTAAAGTCTTTAAAATCCGTGAAATCTTTGTGAAATGTTGAAAATCCTTTTAAATATTTTAAAATCTTTTGAAATACATATAAATATTTTGTAACTTTTTGAAATATAGTGTATACTCAAAAACCGAATTGTCAACCCCTCGAAAAATCCGTTGTATTGCTATGACTCATTCTGAATGTGAAATTTAATTAACATAGAAATTTTCAACTATCAATTTTTATAATTTGTAAGTCAAATATTACAAAAAATGTATACTTTAACATTCTACATTAGCAGAGAAGAAATTAAAAACTTATAGAATTAATCACAATATTAAAGTCTTTTCATTGCAATATATAAAATAATTGCGGTACTATCTACAAAAAGTGCCTTGAAATCTCTTTATTCATTCTATAATGAACGAATGACAAATTGTATCTTGATAAATAAAAAACTTGTCAGTAGCAAGATTTCTTCTGAACGAGATGTTCATTTTCATAATAGACTGAAAGATATAAATTACTCTTCGCATTTCAATAAAATAACTGTTTTAAAAGCAAACAAAAAAAATTAAAATTCAAGTTTCTCGTGAAAAATTCAAGGAGATTTCCAGGTTTTCAAGGTTTAAAAAAAATTCAATGAGAATTCCACGTTTTCAAGGTTTTCATGGTCGCTGGACACCCAGCGTTCAAAGTCGTTCGATAATTGACACCAGCCGATATGACATTTAACAAAAGAATACACGAGAAGTTTGTTACAAAATTTATTTTTAAACCGAATGATACGTTTCGAAACATTTCAAATTCTTGTATTGTCCTGCACCTCTAGCCCTGACGGTTAAACATTTATCTACTGCATATATTCATAGTATATCTATATCTTTTAGTGTTTGCGCAAAACGTTCAGGGAAACGGTTCTATTAGAGAGGGGCTTTCTTATAATATTTGATATGTTCTTCTATTCT
The DNA here is from genome assembly GCA_932195095.1 of Andricus curvator. Taxonomy (NCBI): domain Eukaryota; kingdom Metazoa; phylum Arthropoda; class Insecta; order Hymenoptera; family Cynipidae; genus Andricus; species Andricus curvator. The sequence continues at coordinate 143,040 of CAKNYM010052650.1, forward strand.
GATGTTTAGCAACCTTTTAGTTTGTTGTCCTTCTTGGGTCTCATTTGGTAACCTAAACAGGATATTTTATACAGTGAATTTGTTTCTGTTATCCTTCGAGTAAACTCTCTTTGTTTGTACCAGTTAATTGATTCGCTCTCATTTCAACTTTATGAATATTTCTACTCTAGATTTCAGAGTTGAGTTTCCAGAAAATTGGGCTTTTTTATTTTTGAAACTATAATTTTTGTATGAATCAAAATTCAAATTAAAAATTAAATCTTATGTTAAAAACACCACCCTGGTGCAAGTTTTGGAATCAAACGGAATGAAAAATAATCCATCTGAGTCCGTAAATTCTAATCATTCTAACTACTTTTGAATCCGATATTTGCATCAACACCATTCCAACTGAATCCTACTTCTTCAAAAATAATTCATTCGGGTCTAATCAGCCTAAATCAAAATTATAAGCGAAATTCAAACTTTTTCAATCCAAGTGAATCCGAGATCTACAGGCCTCAGACTCACCACACTATTCACACTATTTGACACTTTTTATTGATCGATGGCACTATTTTCCTACTATTTAAAAAAAGGACACTAAAGGCACTAATTTATAACAATTGTCCGCTTATGCCATTATTCTTTACGTTTCCTAAAATAATTTTGAAAAAAATAGTTGTCCGCCATCTCAACAAATTCAACATACCGGAAAATTGGCTCAATGCCCCCCCCCCCTCCCTCGCTCTGATATCTTACGTAATTTTTACCGACTACATTTTTTTCCTGAATTTGTTAAGAGTTCATCCTTAAAATAACGTTAGATGATTTGCTGGTGAAGGGGGGAGGGGAAAGGTACAATCTTACTGTATCTTATGAAGTAACAAAGTGGTTCAACAACCGAGTAGTTCAATTATTATCAACCAGAAAAGATAAATTCTCAACACAAAATGTAATAGCTGATATTTTAACCAAGAAAATATTTTCATTTTAAATCAAAATCAGTTGCATTGAACGAATAAGGACGAATTTACCACAAAATAGTTGAATCCTCAACCAAAAAAAAATAATTTTTAAGCAAACAGTTTCATTTTAAACCAAAAAGATGAGCTTTCTACAAAACAATTGAATTTTCCAGCAAATAGTTAAGTTTTCAGAAAAAAAGATGAATTGTCAACACAGAAGATTACTTTTCCACCAAAAAGATTAATTCTGAAGAAAATACATACATTTAAAAGAAAGTTTAATTTTCAACTAAGAAGATTAATTTTCTATCAGAAAAAAACGAATTTTCAACAAAATACATACATTTTTAACAAAATGGTTGGATTTTTTAACCCAGAAGGTAATCTACAAAAGAAGGCAAATTTTCATCAAATTACATGAAAACTAAATAATTTGAACAATGGACGTGATGTTAGTCCAAATTTTATATGATTAATTTTTAGTTTATATTTTTTCGTATCGAAACATTTGTAAATAAAAAGTTGAATTTTTAAACTAAAAAAAAACATCTATTCCATTAAAAAAATGAACTAGTTTAATTCGGATTTAAGAGAATTAATTGTCAATGAAAAAACGAATTTTCCACCAAATTCTTGAATTTTCAAGCCAACAAGACAATTTTCTACGAAACAGTTGAATTTTCAACCCAAAAATATGAATTTTCAATAAAAAAGTTAATTTTCAACTAATCGGTTCAATTTCTAGTTCAAACATTAATATTTAACAAAATACATTTTTTTATGAAGTAGTTTAATTTTCAACCAAGAAGATTGATTTATAACAAAAGACATAAATTTGCAACCAAATTGTTAGATTTTCAACTAAGAATGATCAATTTTTAACCAATAACACAAAGTTAAATTACAGTTAAAAAAGTTAATTCATAACAAAATAGTTTGATGTTTAACTAATATAGTGAATGTTTACCAAACTTGGTTAACTTTCTTCCAAGGAGTTGAATTTTTAACCTAAAAAGATTAATTTTCTACGAAACATGTCATGGTTGATAATACAAAAAAAGTTGTAATTAAAAATAAGAAACAATTACATTTTACCAACAAAACCGAATTTTCAATAAAACACTTGAATCCTAAACTAAAACAGATTAATTTCACAGCCCCTAAAAAAAATAGGTTGTCCGATGGACAAGAGTAGTCACATCCTATGGATTTTAGGTCGCTGAATCCGAATCCAAAGTCAGAATTCTGCCATCACCCTCAGTTTTCTTTCTATCTTAAAAAAACATCGTTTTTCGGCTATTTTTGCATTGAAAAATATGTAAAACGACACGAAATTTACGGTATTTTTCTCTGTGCAGCCCCTCACCCACCGCAAAGTATTGGGCCGAGTGGACCAAAAAGACCATTTCTATGTATTTTTCGCCGCTCAATCCGAATTTGTGGTCGAGATTGAAAAAAACACGTTTTTTTAAACATATTTTTCAATGCAAAAATAGCCAAAAAACGACGTTTTTTGAGGTTAGAAAAAAACCTGAGGGTGGTGGCGGAATTCTGACCTTGGATTCGGATTCAGCGACCAAAAATCCATAGGATGTGACTATTCTTGTCCGTCGCACAACCTACTTTTTTTTGTGGGGCAATATTTTCAACCAAGTAGTTGCATTTTATACCAAAAAAATTGATTTTCTACCAAATAAGACGAATTTACAGCAAAAGACATAAATTTTCAACCAAGTATTTAAAGTTTTTACCAAATTGTCGAGTTTTTGATCCAAACGTAAGAATTTTCTACAAAACATCTAGAAAGAGAAAAATTGTAATTAATTGTTGAATTTTGAAGCCTAAAAGACGAATTTTCTACAACAGAGTTCAATTTCTAACCAAGAAGTGTGACTTTCGAACAAAATTGTTGAATTTTCCACAAAATAATTAATTTTTTAAGCAAATAATAAAAGTTTTAATTGAAAAAGATGATTTTTTTATTGGATTTTATTAATTCAGTTCGTATTTAAGTAGACAAACGAGAAACAGGGAACAGACTGTGAATCCTGCGATAAATAAGAAATTTCATAATTTATAGACTAAATAATAACATTTTAATTAAAAATTGAAGTTAATTTTAAAAACTTTGAAACTATTAGTTTAGAACACTGAAAATTTTTCTTACAAATAAAGTTAATTCTCCATTGCACAATTTTTGATTTCGGACTATAAAGTTTTAAATTCGGCCTACATTTAAGTTCAATACTTGAAAAATTTAATGAAACTCTTTTTGGTTCCTCAGAGGGGAAGCTTTGTAATGGTAACATTTTGGAAAATTTTCAAATTCATATAATTTAACCTTCCTTAGTTTAAAAATGTGTAATACAATGTTCTAAATAATTGTCCGGCTGCGTGTGTGTGTGTGAATGTCACGCTTTTTTGTGAACACGATAACTTATTTTCCTCACTAATATCTTGAAACTGACCCAAGGATTTCTAAAAATATTAATTGCATTTTTTTTAGCACTCAACAGTATTTTAAAAATCGGTTTTTTATACCAAAACTTTTTTCATTAGCATAATTCAAAGTTGATTTAAGAATATAAAAGATTCCTTGGTTCGAGACGAATCGATTGATCTATAATATTAATACATTTTATTAAAGATTCGGGAAGTTACTGTAATTTATATATTTTGAAAATCGGTTTTTTATAGTAAAACTTTTTTCGTTAGCATAATTCAAAGTTGATGCAAGAACAGAAAAGATGTGATGATTCGAGTCGAATCGATTGACCTATAATATTAATAAATTTTATTGAAGAGTAAGGATGCTATGGTAATGCATAATATTTGAAAACACGATTTTTTGTAGTAAAACTTTTCTCAATAACATAATTCAAAATTAATGCAAGAACGGAAAAGATTCCTTGATTCGAGGAAAATCGATTGATCTATAATATTAATACACTTTATTGAAGATTAAGGAAGCTATGCTCATTTATAATATTTGAATCATTTGTTTCAAACAGAAAAACTTTCATGGAAATAATTCAAAGTTGACGCATGAATAGAAAAGACTTTTCGATCATAAATTTTCAAATAGAGGAATTCTGACAATTTTTGTAAAGAAATCATAAAGCTGGGAAAGGGATTTTCCAGCTCGAAAAATTATCATTTCTAATACAAAATTTGATTTGTCTGATTTGTTTTTGTATTTAAATTTTTTTTTGCATTATTTCGTAGTTTTGCATTTTTTGTACATTTCTATTTTTAAATTGATCAAAATGAAGACTTTGGTTTGTCTACTATTGTAAAAAATAACGAATGCTTCCTCTATGGAACCTACACCCCGTCAAAGCATTGCATAATACTTGTGAAGTCCTTTGTAAACAATATCTAAATGTTTAAAAAGGGTAGTATTTATATTTAAAATTAAATAACTGTTTTATTTTAATTTGTGAACTCAAGTAAGGACCAGTAATTTCTGACTCGTTTTGCTTAAAATTGTCCAAAACCATATTTTACATACCGACACGATCATCAAATTCTATTTTGAAATAGAAAACAATCCACTGTATGAGTCGTACGTACCTGCAACATAAAATAAATATACACCTTAGTGTTTAGTACAATAATAATTTTAAAAAATCAAGATGGATATCTAAACTTATTTTAGTAAGATATTTAGCTTGAATTAGGTAATATCCTATAATCTTATTCATTTACTTTTCAGCGTCTTTACTCAAGTTCTGAAGAAAATTCCCTGAAAATTGCAAGTTTTTTCAGTTATAAGTTTTTCTTAATTCAAGTATTAAGTACCGTATTTATTAAAGAAATTCTGACCCCTTTAATTATTATCTATTTGTAAATGGTTGAATTGTAGTTGCCTATATTTCCGAAGTATTTTCAAGAGCTTTACAAAGTTTTAATGGATTTCAAAGCATTTTAAATATTGTAGGGAATTTAAGAATTAGGATTCAAGACATTTTTTTATTGATTTCAATCATTTAAAGGGATTGCAAAAGATTTGAAATATTTAAGGATATTTCAAGATATTCCGAGGCATTTTCAAGAAATTTAACATATTTCAAGGAATGTCCTAGGATTTGCATGGTTTTAAGGGATTCAAAACGTTTTTCATATATTTGGGAAAAAATTCCTACAATTTTGAAAGATATGGAACAATTTCACAAGACCTATAAGGTTTTAGGATATTTTAAAAGAATCCAGGGTATGGTATAAGATTTTTGAAGATATCAATGATTTTAAGGGATTTTAAAAGCACTCCTGGTTGATTAATAAATTTTGTACATGGGCTTTTATAATATTTTAATGGATTTTTTTTCAAACATTTTTTGGAATTCAGTTCAATTAATTTGAATTCACCTTGAATTATTTTTTTATCCTGCATTCTTTTAAATTCTTCGGAATTCTCGTTATCTTTTTCAATTCGTTTGAATTTTTCTAAATTCCCTCGATTCTACTTAACTCAATGGATTTTTGTAGTTTTTGTTCAATTCATCGTGAAGTCTTTAAAACTCACCTTGAATTTTTAGGAATTTTATTGAATTCTTTCAAATTCCCTTGATTTCTTCTAAACTCTTTTCAAACTTACTGAATTCAATGGATTTTTTCATATTTTTTCATTGTTTTTAATTCATTTGATTTTTGTTTAAGTTTAGCTTGATTTTTTATGAATTTCATCGAATTCTTCTCATTTATCTGAAATTTCGAGGGTTTTTAGCGAACCGAAAAATGGAGAAAGAACCCGAAAATGTTATTTAACCGGAAAAAATCTGGGCATTTTTTGAGGATCGGGAATTCACCGTGAAGCCTTTCAAACTCACCTTGAATTCTTCGTAATTTCATAAAATTCTTTTAAATTCCCTTGAATTTTTCTAAATTCATTTCAAACTTACTGAATTCAATTAATCTTTTAATATTTTTTAGTTTTTTTCAATTCACTTGATTTTTGTTTAAGTTTAGCTTGATTTTTGATGAATTTCATCGAATTTTTCTCATTCATCTTAAATTCCCAGGGTGTTTAGCGGACCGAAAAATGGAGCTAGAAGAAAATTTTATCTTCTTTTTATTTCTTAGTCGAAAATCAGAGATAAGATAATCTGATTGTTTCACCTATGATAACATAAAACTAGCAAAATAATAATAATAATGAAATACATATATATTTTAAATAAATCCGATAGAAACCTCATGATTACTCATTTCTCTTATATTGTAGCAATTTCACAACAAATATTTTTTTTCAGCAAAAAAAAATGTTCCAATATTTTCATTTCAATTTTGAACATGTTGCACTATGCCAGGAAACATTTGTACAATAGTGGTTATAAGTTCTTGCTATTATATAGAAAATTACCTTTGAAATTATCCCAAGAGCATTCAAAAATGTTTATCATATTATATTTTATTTAAATTTTAAGAAAAAATTGAAATTCGCACTTTTTTAACTATATTTTTTAAAAAGTTACAAAATGACTTTATCTTGGGAGGCGATTATGTAATTTCATTTCACTTTTATCATTTTATCACGTGAGTTTCAAATTCACCTTATTTCAGTTTTTTGTCAAAATTCACAGCGGATATCAAATTTTTTTATAAAAACCTAAAGTGAGGTAAACTTGAAAACGTTACTTCAGTTATCTTTTTTTCAAAATTCACAGCGGGCGTCAACTTTTTTTTGTAGAAAAAACTAAAGTGAGGTAAATTGGAAATTTACGTAAAGTGAAATGAGAGTGAAATGAAATTACATAATCTTCTCCCTGGCGCCCTTTATCGATAATTCCAATAGCTTTCAACCCATTTGAAAGAAAAATTGTTGACTCTCGTATCATTAACATTAAAAGAACTTAAGCAATTGAGGATAAGTTTGGCATGTTTTTACATAATTAATTGGTAAATTAAAAAAAGAAACTTTTGAATTGGTCTGGGAAAATCAGGAAAATCCTGGGAATTTCAAATTGGCTGATTACTATACACCCTGATTCTCCTAAATTCACTCCAATTTTACTGAAATGAATACAATTTTTATTATTTTTTTGTTCAATTCATTTAAATTCTTTCGAATTTAGCCTGAATTGATTTAAAATCTTATGAATCGAATGCTTTTAAATTCAAAAGAACGTTAGTCACTTTATCAATGCAAATTAGTAATTTTAAGTCTTTTGTCATTTAAATATTAAAGGTCGATGGCCAGAAAATATTAAAAATTAGTACCGGAAAAATTAAGGAAAAGTCAAACAATTTCGAAAATGAATATTTGCGGCCACCCTGTACAGCGGAGTCATTTGGAATAACTTCATAATGAGAATATATTAAAGCAGAATGAACAGTTGGTTTCCCAAATATGGGGAATCATTTGGAACGAAATATTTAGCGTGATTTTTCCGATTAAATTGGAATTAAATACTATGGGAATGATATCAAACCAATTAGAAATGAATTTCGAATGATGGACGGAATTCGATTCAGCCTGAGGATTCAATCTGAATGAAAAGTTGGTTCATAGTGATACGAAATCATGTGGATACAAATATCGGATTCATTCGGATTCATTTTGATTCACGCAGATTCAAACAGATACAAAGGCATTAAAATTCATTCTAAAACTTTCATGAGGGCACTTGAGTAATACCTTTCGCGCCAATGTTGCTTTCAGCAACATCACCAATCTCACTAACACAGAAAATTCTGGGGTATCACTTTGATCTTGAAGTTAAATCAAAGTGTTTTACAGCAGAGTGATTCTCATTCGCTTAAAAAGATCCAGATTTCCTATCAAAGTTATTTGACAGTTATACGTAAACATTGAATTTGTGTTTAGTAAAATCTTTGATACCGTTTTATACCTCAGGATTCGTTGTGAACCCCTCTTCAAATAATGAAACCATGAGTACAGTTCCACCGACCAAGCGTCGGCGGCGTGGCGTTGCTTATACGTGAGTGGCGCGGCCTCTCTTGCGCCTTGGAGGTGGAGGGGATACATAGGAGTAAGCAAGGAGTCCGAGAGTGGTATCCGAATTCTCTTTCCAACCTACGTATCCCCTCCACCTCTAAGCCACTGGATACGCCACGCCACTCACGTATAGGCGACGCCACGCCGCCGAAGCTTGGTCGGTGGAACTGTACTCTATGAGCCACAAGCTCTAAATTTCAAGTGTTCATGAGGCGAGAAATGAACCTGGAATTATCAGGTGACCAACCTCGAGATGAAAACCTATACTCAAAGAGCAGGCGACGGATCACCCGGGATGAACGGCTTCGAAGAAACTTTTAAATTGTGCCCGGAAAACGGGCGATTAGTGGATTATAAAACATCCTGAAAACTTTTGAAGGGATCAGAGTAGAAGGTTCGTCGAACTCCAACGGACGCTTTGAAAATCGTATAGCCCTCTTTGCATCTCTAACTATGCAGCTTTCCTGCGAGGGAAAGACAAATAGAATTCTTCATGTGTGCGGGTGACGAGTATAATCGACGAAATCGCCAGATGCAAAAACCGAGCAGCCTCTTTGGCCACTTGGGGCGTGAAATGAAATCCATTGTTCGACGCGAGTCGACAAAGAGTACCAGTAGTACCACTCGATGCATGACGAGTGGCGAGGTACTTGGTTCGAAAGTACTCAAGGTACCAGTCTCATGATCTTGTGGAAGAGCGCTCTTCAGATATGAGCTCTTCCCAATAGGGTCGAATTGATTTGGTTCAAATTCCGAAATCGAATTTGACTCGATGTGGACCACACTGCAGGCCAGGGCTTTGCGAATCTTAATAAATTATCCAGTGGCTCCACGTATCGACACATTCATTAATCATCATATGTCGATAATCGTCAGGGCCATTTGACAACGAAATTTAGTTCCCGGCTGCAATTATCGCTCTTCAATTCTTGACTCTTTTGTTCAAGGGCAAAATAATTTTTAATACTAGTTCAAAATGATGAATAAATTCTTATGAACTTATTAAGAACCTATTCATAAATAGGGTTATCACAGGTCAGGAAATTCCAGAAAGTCAGAGATTCTACAACTGGCCAGGGAATGTGAGGAAAAAGTTGACATAGACAAGAAATTTTCGATAAACTGAAGTTGAAGTTAATTATATTATTTTATTTTAAATCCAACAATTTTGTTGAAGAGTCAATCTTTTGGTAAAAATTGAACGTTTTTGTTGAAAATTCATCTATTTTGATAGAAATTTCTTCTTTGTTGGCTAATCATCACAACTATTTGGTTGAAAATTAATCTGTTTTGGCTGACGATTCAAATATCTTGATGAAAATTCGTCTTTTTTGGTTAAAAATGCTTTTTTGAAAGTGGAACTACTTTGTTAAAAAATCATTTGTTTCCCTCGAAGATTCATCAATTTAGTTGAAAATGCATTTTTTCAACTGAAAATTTAACTATTCCTTTTGGTTGTGAAAAAGTAATCTTTTCCAATATAAATTCTATCTTCTTGGTTGAATAATTATTTTTTTACTCACAATTTAAATATTCTACTTTTTTGGTTGAAAACTTAAATATTCTACTTTTAGTTGAAAATTAATTTCTTTGGTTGAAAATTTAACTATTCTATTTTTAATTCAAAGTTTATCGATTTTAATTGGAAATTCATGTATTTTGTTGAATTGCTTTTTTGGTAGAAAATTGATCTCTTGGGTTAAAAATTCAACGATTTGGTCGAAAATTAATTTTTTTGGTTGAAGATTCATCATTTTAATTAATATTTCATTTCTTCGGTTGAAAAGGTAACTGTTTTTTTGTTGAAAATTTGTGCTTTTTTTTCATTTGAAAGTTAAGTTTTTTAACTGAAAATGTAACTATTCCAATTTTCTTGAAAATTTATCTTTTTTTTTTTTTAGTTGAAAACTCGTCTTTTTTGTATTGTAAATTTTTTAATAAGAGCCATGAAAATTGAAAAATTTTAAAAATTTGACAATTTCATTCGAAAGGAGTTGAAACTGTATCATTTTAAATTCAAAGCTTTCAAAATTGAACAATTTTATTATGAATTGAAGAATCTCGAAATTGAATGCTTTCAAATTATAATTTCGAAAATAAGATAATTTCAAAATGTTTAAAATTTAATCATTTCAGGCAAGAGTTTTGAAAATTGGAACATGTACAATTCAAATTAATTGAAATTATATTATTTCTATTTAAAAGCGCTCACAATTGAAAAATCGTGAATTTGAATAAATTTAATTTGAAGCAATTAATATTTGACAATTTAAAATGATATCTTTAAAAGTCAAACCTTCTGAAATTCTGAAATTTTGAATTGTTATTACATAAAAAATGTAATTCAACATTAAAATTGATTAGACAAAATTCTTAAGATCACTAGTGTTCAAAAGGGAAATTTGGTTAATTATTACCCTTTGAACTTGAGGTATTCTAAAAAAAAATGTTAAAATGAAGTGATTTTTAAAAGTAAATATTAAAAATGAATAAAATTCGACAACGCAACTTTGAAAATTAAACAAATTTGAACTTCATTCAAAACAAAAAAATATAATTACCAAGAATGATATTAAAACTCTTTTACACTTAAATACTTTAAATTTATTATTTGTTAATTATACTTTTCAAAATTCAATCCTTTCAATTTTAATTGCAAAATTGTAACTTTGAGTGGGGAAAATTGAAAATTCAACGTTTAGCATCAAAGTTCTAAACTCTAAGATTGTAATCATTCAAAATTAAAGAAATTATTCAATTACTGAGGTATCAATTTCAGATAGTTCTTTTTTATCTATTTTTATTTCAAATAATACAATTTTGAACTTCTTAATTTCAAGTCGTTTAATTATTAACACTTCATTTAGAATTATTATTCACTCTTGAAATCTTCCAATCAAATATTTTTCAATTTCAAGTGATTCAATTTTTGAAATCTTCAACTAATTTTCAAACAATTTTCAGATATTACATTAAAAATTAAAAAAAAGAGAATACAAAACAAGATCGCTATGAAAACAAGATCTAAAATCTTCTCATTTTTAATGCTTGAATTTTGACAAATTACTTTTCTGATTTTTCATTGTTTTGAATGTATTCTGGAGAAATTTATTTCAAAATTATTCAGTTACAAATCCTCTGAAATGAAAATTTTGCAAATATGAAATATTTCAAAATATTCAATGCTTTTCAGAAGAAAAGAAAGGAAGATCCCTTAATATAAAAAAATTCAAATGTATTTTTGACGTGCATTTGCGACCCTTCATTTTTGACCTCATTGCTTTTGAGGCAAAAAACTTATTTTTTCGTCCACAAAAATTAAACAGTTTGATAATTACACATTCAAAACTATCACTATCAACTGAAATTATAGAAATTTTTAAGATGATAAATGAAGGATGGCAGTACAGAACTAGATAACCAAAGACATGGAAAATTTTCAAAAGAGGGAAAAGACATTCTGTAAAGTTGTAATCAGTATTTGAAGATGTAACAAAAGTCCACTTCCAAGCTAAAGTGTCACTGTATCAAGACCCAAAAGTTTGATTAAAAAAAGTTATCCAGATTTGAGAAAATGGATGTACAATTCGACAATCGCAAAGTAAGAATAATCTAAAATTGCAATAGCCTCGGCTGCGGATTGCGATGTAAAATTCGATTTTTAGTTCAAAAAGCCAATTCCCATAAAATCAATCGAGAATTTTGAGATTAAAATTTCGTTGGTTTTCAAAATTGGCTTTAGATATTGATTAAAAATCGAATTTTTAATTTTGTGCAAAAATAAAAACTTGTTCCCGAGATATGGGGATGCTGAATGAGAATGAAAAAGGTTTGATGCACAAAAGTTATTCTTTTTGGAGGAAATCAACTTTGAAGATCGTTATATCACAGTATGAGAGACATTTTGTTGCTAAAAATTTGAAAAATAAGAATATATATATATATATATATATATCCATAAACTATGTTACCAATTTTGGACTTTTTTGATCTCCCCAAAAAGTAACATAGCTGTTGGCTAAAGGCGGATTTTACATTTATAAATTTTTTTAAATAAAATTAATGTAGATAACATATTGCATTCAATACAAAACACTTTTAATTCCTATGATTTCAAGCCGAAATATATTGCATTTTTACCAAAATAGTTGATTTTTCATCCAAAAACGGGTTTCTACCCAAAGAGATCAATTTTCAACAAAAAAGACGAATTAAAAAAAAAGTCAATTTTCAATCAAACCAATTTAACCAAATAATAACATTTTCAACACAAAAAGACGAATGATTTTGAAGAAACTTGAATTTATCTTTTTTCTACCATAAAATATGAGTTTTTAACCTAAAAGGATAAGTTTTTAACAACATAGTTGAATTTTCATCCGAAAATGATAACTTTAAAAAATAATTGAATTTTCCAAAAATAATCAGATGTTTAACAAAATAGTTGAATTTCCAGCATACAAAGATACATTTTCAATCAAATAGTCGAGTTTTCGAAAAAAAAAATATGACAATTTAATCAAATATTTGAATTTTCAAGACAGACCAATTTTTTAGAAGACCGTTGAATTTTTATTTAAAAAAAATCATTTTCAACCAAGAAAGATGAATTTTCAACAAAAAAGTAAAGTTTTCAAGCTAAAAAGTCGAATGTTTTAAAAAACAGCGGTCTTTTAAATCTAAAAAAAATGAATTTTCAACAAATAGTTAAATTCTCAATCAAAAAGTTAAACTTTCAACAAACAAGAATAATTTTCTACCCAAAAGACGACTTTTTAACGAAATATATGTATTTTCTACAAAATAATTAAATTTTCAACCAAAAAGTTGAATTTTCAACAAACAAGATTAATTTTCTACCCAAAAAGACGAGTTTTCAACAAAATAAATTAATTTTCTAACAAACAGTTGAATTTTCAAATTATACAATGTACAGGATAAAGTTTCAACCAAAAATGGAATAGTTCAATTTGAACAAAAAAAACGAATTATCAACAAAATTGTTAAATTTTCAATCAAAAAGACTAATTTTCTACAATACAGTAGAATTTTCAACATAAAAGTTAATTTAAAAGTAAATAGTTGAAATTCCAACTCTAATTATGGATCCTCAATAAAAAAATTAATGTTTTTATAAAATTGTTCAAATTTAAGTCGAATGATCGATTTTTGAAGCAAAAAAGATGAATTCTCAACTAAGCATAGTAACAGTTGATATTTCTATCAAACAAATGCATTTTTAAATAAAAATGATCAATTTTCAACGAAGAAGATTAAATTTCTACCAAGAAAGACGAATTTTCAACCAAAAAGTTAAATTTTAACTGAAAAAGATAAATTTTTAACCAAAATTGAAAAGTTTAATTGTCAGTTTGAAAAATTTATTTTCAACCAAACATGAAACGAATTTTCAACAAAATAGTTACATTTTCAACCAAAGAGATGAATCTTCTACTAAAAAAATAAACTTTTATCAAAGTAGTTGAATTTTTGATAAAAAATATGACTTTTTGAAATATAGTTACATTTTCAACAAAATAATTAAATTTTTCAACTAAATAACAGAATTTTGAACAAAACCAGATGAATAGTTGGATTTTCTTATTGGGTTAAAGTTCTTAGTGTTATCAAAGTTCGTAACGTTATTTCCACGTAGCCCCCCCCCCCCCTCAAACTGGAAACGTAGTTTATGAAAAGTACCGCTAGGCAACTTTTTCTTTTAGGACTACACCACTGTATATATATATATATATATATATATATATTTATTTATTATATCATAATAATTTCAAGAAATATCAATGACAAAATGTTGTAAAATATTATAACCACGTTAATATTAAACTGTCACATTGACTCAATAGAATGAATGAATGGTAGATTATTATGTTAAAACGATAACTTTGGACAAATAATTTTTGAAGTACAAGAAAAAATCTGGCTCGGCAAGCCTCGGCCCAGATTAATTGGTTAACGCTCCACTCATGTATAGTAGCAGTCCCGGTTCAAATCCGGGCCGACGTAGCTTTTTTCTTGTTTTGCAAAAATTATTGGTTCGAAGTAATCGTTTTAAGATAAGAATTTGTATTAATTAAAGACTAAAAAACTCGGACGTTAACACATTTAAATTGTTATAACCTTTTCAAAAAATTAATTAGATGGCCATGCCACGCTGAAAAAACCAGTTCTCATCAGATCACTGAAGTTAAGCAGCGTTGGGCGCGGTTAGTACTTGGATGGGTGACCATTCGAGAATACTGTGTGCTGTTGGCATATTATGGGTGTGGTGAGCCCAAACTTGTAGTTATTTATAACTACAAGAAAACTATCCACCTAGAAACACTACCCGTATCGGATAGTGTCACGCCTACCCTGAAAGGGAAATGGCTTAATGGTATACTAATTAGATCATCACTAAGAAAATACGAGTTTATTTCCATCAGACCAGTCATATTTTTTATTATTCATTTCAAAAAATGGTGTATGACCCAAAATCAAACCCAGAAATTCTATGATACCTCATGCTAATTGATTGAAACTAAAAATTGTTGAAACGGATCTGCCCAATGTTTATTCACTACGACAAAAATTTGCGTGGGATTTACTGACGGGTGGAAGTGTTTTAGCGGACAGAACCGTTCTGCGTGTGAAAAAAAAATCGAAAAAAAGAGATGGTTTGAAAAAAGAAAGCCGTGTTTTTGTCCGGACGTGACCATAAATTTGGCGCCGCCCTGCATTTTCCCCGAAAACCTATCGCAATAAATACAAGCGACGGGAGCTTCCAGCTCGTGGTGAGCTGTTATACTCTAATGCAGTGCATATGGAACAATTTATAACGCGTTCTGCAGGCACTCCAGGAAAATGCCATAAAATGAGAGCATAAGTGATACGACTTAAGGCTTCGTTCACAATAAACTTAAATTTGACCCTATCTTTTACTTAAAACTGTTAAACCTGTTTCTTTATTTTACATTTCTCAGATTTTAAAAATATATTGACATTTTCAAATGACAAGATTCTATCTCGGAAGATGAATACTGAAAGATTCCATCTCGGGTGGCGAACCCCCGAAGCTTCAGTATCTCATATAAATTGTATCGGGGAGTTTTCCGCTCACTAGGAGGCGCTGGCGCACTTACAAAAATGCTTATTATATTTGAATCCAAATTAAGCAAATGGAAGTTTTTAAAAGAAAATTATAAAGAGTAAGTGAAACAAAATATAAAACGTGGACTGTAGCTTAATTAAACGATGAATTGCAAAGCTGGCAAGCACTAATAATCAGGAAACGAAAGATTTGGTAGGGTGATCAGGTTTGACCGGTAGTAGGTAAGATCTACCTCACCTACTGTTGGTAAAAACTTACCAGCCTACCACATATTTTATTTCCTCCTTATTAATGCTTTCGAATATAGCACATCAACCTCTTATTAAACTAGTTTCCACGTTTCCTATTTTATTTTACTTACTCTTCCTAATTTTCTTTAAAAAACTTTTCTTTGCTCAATTTGAATTTGAATTTCGCGGGAAATTAGGTAAGTTCGCTAACGCTTCTTACTGAGCGATGAACTTCATCATTGAGGACACTAGCGCCCTCAACTTTATAGAATCTTTTAATTTGCATTTCTTGAGTTAAAACTTTTCAGTGTGCACATTCCGAGATAGAACCGTGTCTCTTGGACAAGTCGATACTTAAACCTTTATTCCTATTTTTCACCTGTTTTCAAGGAACTTCCCCTTTTTCTACCTTTTTCACTAAAATGCGAACTGAATAAATAGAACGCAAAAAAATCGAATAATTTGTAATTGAAAGTGAAGTTATTTTTATTGAAATGTCTACTATTATATTTTTGGTTCAGAATTCATCTCTTTTGGTTACAAATTCTACTATTTGGTTAAAAATCAAATTATTTTGATAAAAATTAAACTATTCTCTTAAAAAATCATATTTTTTGTCGAAAATTTAACTGTTTCGATAAAAATTCGTTTATTTAGATAGAAAGTTCATCCTTTTTTGTAGATATATATTCTTACTTGACTAAAAATTCGAATGTCTTCTAAAAAATTAGAATTGTTGGTTGGAAGATTTAACTATTTTGTTAAAAATCCAACTGATTTGTTTTGAAATTTGAACTATTTTGTTAAAAATTAGTTTTTTTCACTGAGAAATAATTTTTTCAACTGATAATGTAATCATTTCATTTTTGGTTCAAAAATAATATTTTCAGTTGAAAATTGATTTTTTCCAGTTGAAAATTCCACTAATTGGCTGAAAATTAGTCTTTTTGGGTGGACATTTATTATTCTTGATTGAAAATACGTCTTTTTTGATAGAACATGAATGTTCCTGGTAGAAAAGTAATCTTTCTTGATTTTAAATGAACTTTTTTTCAAATTCAACTTTTCGGGTCGAAAATTTAAGTCCCTTTTAAAAAATCGTATTTTTGGCTCAAAAATTTAAACGTTTTTGGTTGATTTTTTTATCGGTTTTGTTCGAAAATTTGACCCTTCAGTTAAAAATTAATATTTTTTGGTTAAAAGTTCAACTTCAACTTTTTTGTTAAAAATACGTCTTTTTAGATCAAAAATTCATCTTTACTGTAGAAAAATCATCTTTCTTGGATGAAAATTAACTTTTTTGTTGAAAATGCAACTGACTTCGAGAAATTTGTCTCTGTAATTCGAAAATTGAACTATTTGGTTAAAAAAAATGTTTGTGTGAATTCAACTGCTTTTGTTTTGAAATAAAAATCTTTTTGGTTTGAAATTTAAATATTTTGTTATAAATGCTTTTCTTGTGGTTGAAAGTTTTTTTGTTAAAAATTAATTCCCAAATTATAAAGATAAATTTTCAACTTTTTCTTGAAAATTCGTCTCTTTGGCTTGAAAGTTCAACAATTTAATTCACATTTTTTTCTTTCTTGACTGACAAATCTTTCTTGATTAAAAATTAAACACATTTGTTAAAAATTCAACTCATTTGTTAAAAATTGGACTCATTTGTTAAAAATTGAACTCATTTGTTAAAAATTGAAAATATTTGTTAAAAATTCCGTCTTTTAGCTGTTTGAAAATTCATCTCTTTTTGTATAAATTTAATTTTGTTTGATTAAAAGTGCAACGGTTTGGTTGTAAATTAGTCTGTTTTTGTTGAGTATTCAACTATTTGATTCAAAATTCGTCCTTTTTGGTTGAATTTAACCGGTTTTGTTTTAATTTCAAATTACAAGCTTCTTTTGTTGAAATATCAACTACCATATTTTTCGTTGTTTGAGAATTCATTTTTTTTGTTAAAAATTAATTTTTATCTGCAAATTGAACTATTTTATTTTTGATGGAAAATTGATCTTTTTTATGTGAAAAGTCATTTTTTCTGGTTTAAAAATCAACTTTTTTCTAAAACATTCGACTTTTTAGCTTAAAAGCCCAAATCTTTTTTTGAAAATTGATCTCTTTTTGTAGAAAATTAAGTCAATATAAATTAAAAATAGTACCAACATTAATTTTATTTAAAATAATTTATTCTCCTAATTTTGTGTTTTTTGCTATTTTCCATATTTCCTCTGGTTTGAGAGCATTTTGGGCTGTGTAATCTGAAATAAAAAATAGCACTTTTTGATCAACGTAAGTTTAAATAAAATATTCTTTTGTCTATTTCAATATTTGTACTTGTGAAATATCTTAAATAAACATTAAAATTCTTTAAAGTACAATTTTGAGAATACTATTATTTATGCTAACAGATTCTAAAAATATTTCTTTCGCCCATCATGGTTTGTAGTGAATAAATTGAATTTTTTCCATCCACTTCCATAGATGTATTTATGGCTCTCATTTATCACAGCGTTTTAAAAAATATTTCACATCCATTTATGAATACAAATCTCGTCCACTTTCCTGTTTCTGAAACACGCAGTCATAAAAAATATAAAAAATATTTATTCGTTTAGAATTTACAAGGGGCGTAACAGTTACGTAACAAAATACATTTCTTTGGAAATGCATTTCAAATATGGACCCTTCTCTGTAGCTCGCATTGCTAACCACATATTTCCTGGAATCTACAATCGTATTACGAATATACTCGACGGTATCAGGGTTTGAGGATCTCTTTCCGATTTATTCATGCTCTCATATTGAAGAAATATTTTAAACATTCTCATACAACTTTTAATCGAGTTTTGCTTTTCTAAAATAAAATATCGGGTGGAAGGTTCAAAATTCTTCCGCTTTTGTTTCATGAAATTTTATTTAAAATAGAAACATTTATTCAAAGAATTATTTGCGACAATGTCATGCTTTTCTGTCGAAAGTTCGAAGTCTCATCCTAGTATAACCGAGCCAAGCTTTTTGATTTTGTTTTGGGGGTGCCTCCCAGGTATTCTAATCTTTAATTAAAAAATTTAGTTCGGTACGAAAACAAATTGACTATCGATGCCAACAGATTAATATTTTAATTGGAGACAGCTTCACACTTTATGAAATGGACATTTCGCAAAAAAAGATGATTTCCAAACAAGACGAATAATTCTTGATGAAAAATATAATAGTGGATATTAAAACTAAAAAAGATTTGAATTTTAAATAAAAAAGAGTTGCATTTATTCAAAAATAAAAGAATTTTCAACTAATTTTTAATAAAAAATAAAAATTTCCAATAACGATATATTTTTTATTTTCTAGGTTCATTTGCTTTATGGTTATATAAATAAGATTTTTCTATGTTTCTCTAGAAAATTCAAACGGATTTTTGAAAATTTCAGATATGTCGAAAAAGTATCTAGAAAATTTCTAAGCATTTTTTACGTGATTTTACAAAATTTAAGGAAAAATTATAATCATTGTAAAAGATATTTAGGACTTTTTGACGCTTCGATAACATTTAAAAACATTTTATAAATTTTCGGAAATCTTCCAATGTTTTAAAATATTTTCAATGTCTTTAAAGGCTGTGTCTAGTCGTCCCAAAAAATTAAAGATTTGGAAAAAAAAAAACTTTGATTTTTAAAACTTCTAAAATTTCCCGGAATATTTTAAAATTTTCTCTTTAAATTTTTCAAAATCTTTTAAAAACTTCAAAATTTTATTTAGAAAATGCACTAGTTTGTTGAAAAATCATTTTCTTTGTTGAAGATTCATCATTTTAGTTGAAAATTCAACTATTTGGTTATACATTAACTATTTTATTGAAAACTCCTATTTCTGGGTTGAAAGTTCAACTATTTTGTAGAAAATTCGTTTTTTTGGCTCCAAAATTCAACCAACTTGTTAAAAATTAATGTTTTTTGTTGAAAGTGGAACTCCTTGGTCAAAAATTGATTTTTCTGGTTATCTTTTTGTTTAACAATTTAACTATTTGGTGGAAAATTAATCTTTTCTGATTGAAAATTCAACTATTTGGTTGAAAGTTGAACTTCCTTGTTGAAAGTCGAGCTAACTTGCTGAAAATTAAATTTCTTCTCAAGTTTCACCTTTCAGGTTGAAGATTAATTTTGTTTTTTGAAAATTCATGTTTTTGGTTGAGGATTGAAATATTTTGTTAGAAATTGGTATTTTTGGTCGAATTCACTTGGTGGTAAATTCGATCTTCTCTGCTGCAAATTAATTTTTTTAAATGATAATGTAAGAATTTCAATTTTTGTTGAAAATTTATCTTTCTTGATTGAAAAGGATCTTTCTTGTTTAAAATTGAGCTTTTCCTTTTGACGGTCAACTGCTTCCTAAAACTTGAAAACTTAACTCTTTTCTTGAAATTCGTCTTTTTCGCTGAATTCAACTGGTTTAAAATTCATTTTGATGTTGTTAGAAAGTAATTTTAATAAACTGAAATTTAATTATTCCATTTCTGGTTGAGAAAATAAAATTTTTTTCGTTGAAAATTCAACTTTTTGGTTAAAAATTCAACTATTTTGTTAAAAATTTAATTATTTTGTTGAAAATTTAACTATTTTGTCGAAGACTTTTTTTTGGTAGAAAAGTTACATTCCTTGGTTAAAAATTTATTTTTCTTCTTTAAAAAAAAAACTTTTTTCTGAAAAATTCGTCTTTTTTGTTTGAAAATTCAACTACTTGGTTACAAATTCAACTATTTTGTTAAAAGTTTAATTATGTTGTTGAAAATTCAACTTTTTTGTTCAAGACTTTTTTTGGAGAAAATTCACGTTTCTTGGTTAAAAAGTTATTTTTCTTGCTTGAAAATGAACTTTTTGGTGGAAAATTCAACTTCTTGGTTACAAACTGAACTATTTTGTTAAAAATTTAAGTATTTTGTTAAAAATTCAACTTTTTGCTGAAGACTTTTTACATTCTCATTCTAATGAGAAGGTATTGGTTTTATGTAAAATTTGACATAGTCGGTTTTCATCAAATCTCCACGTTTTGAGACCCCCTGAGCTAGAAAAAACGATTTTTACGAAGGTGTCTGTCTGTCTGTAGTCTGTCTGTCTGTCTGTCTGTCTGTCTGTCTGTCTGTAGCCACGATAACTTTCGAAAAAATGATCAGATTTGATTGAGCTTTGG
>CAKNYM010052650.1:163473-192266 GCA_932195095.1 Andricus curvator
GCGAAGCGCGCCATGAGAATGTGCCCGCGAAGCGGGCAGATTTTTTTTAGTTGAAAATGTTTTTTTCTGTCCCGCGCTTCTTGTGTATGCGCAGTGGAAAACTTCGGATTTTCAACATAACCTTAAAAACTGCTGCATTCTATGTGCGATATCTTCCTCTCAAGAATGACTAATGTCTATGATTTTACCTGATTTCAATTTCTTCATTAAATTTTTCCCAGTGCAATATTATTTAATTCGAATTATAAAGCAAAATGTGCATCATTAACTTGTACAATCTTTGAAGTGAGTCAAGGCAGAAGTGACGAAAAGGCTCTATTAGAACCATTTCAATCCACACTTTGGATTCATTTAGAAACCATTTATTATTTTGGGTTCCTTTTCAGCAAGAGATGTTCCTTTTTGTTGCAGCTCCTTTGGAACCAAAAATTGGTTCTAATAGAAACCCCAGTTTTTTCTGCGTAAACATCTACGCTCGAACATCCATTTTTGTCCGCGTGGAAAAGAAAAAGGTTAGTTTCCGCGAATTTCATCGAATTTGAAATAGAACAACTAAAAGTGGCCGAGAGAAGCAGATAGATGTCTGCATTAATTCCAGCTAGGAACAATGGGACAATCTTCCGTACTTGCACACATCGGCGCGCAGACGTATAGCTCTCCTTCAACTGCATCAGTTAACTGTGTATAGCATCCTGCAGCCCCATTCTGATTTTTAGAAAAAGATAAGAACTGGCACATTTATGTATTTCACTATTTCACATCCGAGTGAAATCCTGCAATCAAGCGATGCATTAAAAGTATTGCACGATTGGCGCTTTCGCGAGATCCCTCCGATCCATTACGCAACGCTTTTCGACTACTTCACTGTAATACGAGTACGGTCGCATTAAACGAAGAAACAACTTGGCGAGAGTAAAGTGGGCGGCAAAGTACGAAAGCTTTTAAATTCGAAATATCGGCCACGACCAAATACCTACGATACCTCCTTTGCTTTGCCGTATTCAGTATAGTGAATGCCCAATTTGGTCGTTACCTAGCTGCTTTTCTTTCTTCGGCTCAGGAGGGCAGTTCTCAAAAAGAAATCTAAACGTTTTTAAAGCTTTCGCGAGATAAATTCTTAAAGCAGTACTTCAGGCTATCCCGAGTAAAAATATTTCGACTTGAGTGGACTTATTTCGACATGATTTCGACTTCAAGATGGCTAGTCTCGCTCGCAGACAGGAACGAGAGTTAGAAGTCGTAGAAGAAAGTCTTATGTTTATGGTTGACATTTTTGATGGGGGTGCTTGCCAAGTCAGTTCGAATTTGTCTTAAGACAAGAGGTATTCTTGTAAGTCTTGATAGATATAGCGAATTTCTCTTAACGAAAATTAAACACTCAACTCCCGATATAAGAACGGTTCGGGTATGGCTTGTATTGGCCTTGGTCCTAAATCGGAGGAGTCCAAACGTTCACAGGCAGGTCCGCGTGTATCTTTTCTGTTGAATTTGGAAGCATGACGCAACCTGATGCAACTAACGCGCTGAGAGTGCGGCCCTCGAGCTTTTGTCACGCTTGACTAAGCACATCTTTTCTTTCGGCCCGCGACTCCACTCATCGCAAAACTGCGGAAGCCATCAGTTCTAGGAATATCGAAAACCGAGGGTTCTTATATCGGGAGCTGAGTGTATTACCAATTTATGATTCATGCCTTTAGGAATCAGGAATTAGGATTTAACATTTGCCAAAGTTAAAAATACTAAAGTTTTCGTTTTTAATTTTATTTTACATTATACTGAATTAAGGCAAAAGCGGCCCAATCATCAAATGTATGAAATTATGAATTGAGTAAACGCACAATTATCTTCTTGGATTTTTTCTACCATAAAAGATGAATTTTTAATCCGATAGGAGAAATTTCCAACAAAAAAGTTAAATTTTCGACAAAATAGGATGACATTAAAAAAAAATACTTCAAAGTTGCACGAAATAATTCAATTTTCAACAAAATAGATGATTTTTTAACTAAATTGATCAATTTTCAACCTACAGTGATGAATTTTGAACAAAATGGTCGAATTTGAAGAAAAAAAGATTAAACTTCAACCGAAAACAGTTGCACTTTCGACCTAATACTAAAATTTTAGAGCCAAAAAGACGAATTTTTTAGGACACAGTTGAATTTCCAACCCAAAAAGTTAAATTTTCAATCAAATACTTGAATTCTCAACAAAATAATAAAATTTTAAACAAAATTGTTGAATTTGAAACCTACAAAGATGAATTTTCAAATAAAAATGTTATGAGTGACATTTAAAAAAAAGATCAAATTTCTGCCAAAGGGGATGTATTTCAACACGAAAAAGATGAATTTTCCACAAAGAAAATATAATGGGTGAAATTTGAAAAAAAAATATTCTCATCGCGCGCTGCGCTCGCGGCTCCCAAGTTTGAGCGCGTCTAGGGCGCGCGACTGTTGGTTCTCGCGCTTCGCGCTCGATAATTTATTCACCTCGCGCTACGCGCTCGGTCATTGTATTTCCTCCACATTTGTGCACAGAACTTTTAAAATTAAAGGTCAAAGCATCGACAACTGTGATTTGGTGATTGTGAATTCTCTTTTGTTAAAGCTCCTTCGGCTTTAACTAACACATTCTCATCACTTATCTCGTGCTTCACACTCGATTTTGTCCAAAATGTG
Source organism: Andricus curvator (assembly GCA_932195095.1). Taxonomy (NCBI): domain Eukaryota; kingdom Metazoa; phylum Arthropoda; class Insecta; order Hymenoptera; family Cynipidae; genus Andricus; species Andricus curvator. The sequence goes on from CAKNYM010052650.1 coordinate 166,155, forward strand.
AACTTTTCTAAATTAGGTTCAACACTTTTATATCAAATGTATATCACGTTATTTATGTACCTCGTCCTGGAATTGCTTATTCAGATATTGCAATATAAAGTAAAAATTTTATTTATCATGATTACTTTAATATTTGTTGTTAAATAAAATGTTATTGCAGCTTGTGTCCTTTTTCCAAGAAGGTTATTTTTTTAATTTTTATTATATTTTTATAACAAGAGTTTATAAAAAATTTGTCGATTTTTGTTGGTTTTTTGTCTTTTCATTTTTTTCGCCTCTTATGTCGTTTTACAAAAGTTTAATTTTCTTTATTTTTAATCTTGTTCTTTACGATTAAAAGAAAATCTACTTGTTCTATCTAAAAATTAATAATAACAAATTTGTAGATCCTTTTGGGGTGAAAAACTTTTGTCTATTAATTTTTTTTCATACCCTGTGTCGTTTTACAAAAAATTTAATTCTTTTATCTTTAATGTTATTTTTACGATTAAAACAAAAACTAAGCGTCATATAAAAAAATGTTTGTTGAAATTTTTTTTTTTTTTGGTTGAGCAACTTTTGTCAATTCATTTTTTTCATAGTTTGTGTCGTTATTACATTTTTTTAATGTTCCTTTACGAATGAAACAAAAACCACGCATCCTATCAAAGAATAATTAATAAAAAATTTGTAGCTCTTTTTTTGGGTAAACAAATTTTTTTTTTCGTATCTTGCATAGTTTGACCGCAAAATGGAATTTTTTATTTTTCATGTTTTTTTGTGTGATCAAAATTGGGATTTTTGATTTTCAAGAAAATTCATAATGTTTCTATTACAATTTTGTAGGGTGTTCAAAAAGCAACGTTTTTCTTCTCTTGACTTTTTTTCATATCGGGCGTTGTTTGGCTTAAAATTTTCATTTTCAGTTTTTTTGAAATTTTTTAAATGCTATAACTCTGGTAATTTGTTTTTAATCGAAAAAAGTCATGAGGTTAAATTGTTTTTCTTTTTTATTACTACGAAAATTCGTGCATAGAATTTTCAAATTCTGAAAAAATGGTCTAAAAAATTTTGAAAATGCTCTAACAAACTTGACCTTCATTTTAGGGCAGTCAAAGAGTATATAAAATGCCAATCCAATCTTAATTCTTTCGAAAGTATCGTGCTCACAGACAGACATACATGCAGGCATACATTCATACACATTCGTAAAAACCTGTTTTTCGGGTTCAGGGGGTCTCAAAACGTGGACATTTGACAAAAATGGGGGGGGGGGGATTTTACACAAATTTAATACCTTCTCTGATGAGAATGTAAAAAGATAAAATTTCTGCTAAAAGAGATGAATTTTAAAACTAAAAAGACGAATTTTCTACGGAAGCAAACGAATTTTCAACCAGAGAGTTAAATTCTCAACAAAATAATAAAATTTTCAAGAAAAAAAAATGAATTTCAAAACCAAAAAGACGAATTTTCTACCCAAAAAAAAACGAATTTTCAATGAAAGACATGAATTCCCAACCAAGTTGTTGAATTTTCAACTAAAAACGATCAATTTTAGACCAAAAATGGAAAAGTTTAATTTAAAAAAAAAAAAATAATAATAATTTTAAACAAGACAAGGGAATTTTTATCAAAGAAAGATTTATCAGTAAAAAAATCATCTGAATTGTTGAACTTCTAAGCCAAAAGACGAATTTTCTGTAAAACAGTCGAATTTTCAACCCGAAAATATCACTTTTAAACAATAAAATTAATTTTCAACCAAAATAATGCTATTCATAATGTTTTTAACCAAAAATGGAAAATTTACATTTTCAAATGAAAGAATTAATTTTAAAAAACCCCCCAAAAAAAACGAATTTTCTATAAAATAATTAATTTTTGAACCAATTTAATGGAAAAATATTTTTATTTCAAATAAAAATCCGTTGAATTCAACCAAAGAAGACGAATTTTCAACAAAACAGTTGAATTGTCCATAAAAAAGGACGAATTTTAAACAAAATTGTAGAATTTTCAATAAAAGAATAATATTTCCAAGTCGTGATTTCACTGCTGCACTAACATGGACCTGAGGTCCCACACACTGCTCTATATATTTATATATCAAAAAATAAGTAAATACGTTTTTGTTATCTAACTTATACAAGTATATGAAAGGACATTGGAATAAGAAAATAACAAATTGTATAATATTTTATTATTATTATTAATATTTTACACCAGTGTGGGCAGGGACGCACATATCAGAAGCATGGTGCGGTCTTGGAGACCGCACGTCCATGCCTCTATCTCTATACTAATTTGTCACTTTTTGGTCAAATGAGGGATAGATAAGGTCAAGTTTGTTTGTGTGTGAAATCTTGCGTTTTAAATACCTTAAAACAAATTGAAACAGGAATATAACATTGTGACGTGACCGTGGACGTGCGGTCTCACGGACGGCCTGTGAGCTTTAAATTGATATTACTCTCCAATTACACGCAGGACCACACGTTGTCCACCTACCCCGGCAAAAACAAAATAAAAATAAAGCTAATAACTGCAGCCTCGAAAAAAACCAGGGGGGAGGGACCAACATATCAGAACCATGGTGCGGTCTGTGAGACCGCACGGACATACTTAAAGGTTATTATCGATAGATAATGGTGGGCGATGGTCAATTCCGCCCTGGGTACCTGCGAACGGTTCCTCCACTACACGGCTTCCCCTCACTCAGCCGAACTTCTGCCTTCGAGCCTGGTCAGCGGGAGTCCTTTGTACCTAATGACGCCTAAAATTCGGAAGATAAGATTTTTTTAATATAGCGCTCGGTATACCATTAAGCCATTTCCCTTTCAGGGTAGGCGTGACACTACCCGATTCGGGTAGTGTTTCTAGGTGGATAGCTTGTAGTAAAATAACTACAAGTGTGGGCTCAGCACACCCACGATAAATTATAAATATAATATTCAAAATCTGCGAATTATAACGATTCCAATGATATTTTATTTTACTTAAGAAGTTGAAAATTAAAGAATAAATGTTCAATTTATGAGAAATTTTATGGAAAATTTTTCAGAATATTTCACTTAAATCCACTGCCCGAAAGAATGAAAAGTGTCATCCCTAAAAATGCTATTTAAACACATAAAAAGCAGAATATGGAGACAATCTCAAAAATGTCGTTTTTTAAATGCAATTACGAAATTTTGAACAGAGACCAAAACGGAAAATTTCATTTGCATAAGTGTCGAAAAAAAGTTAAAAACTGAATTCGGCAAATTTTGAAAATAATTATTGTTCCTTTCAAAAATAATATGTTTGATATTACTCTCTCCAGACGTTTTACTACTGGCACTTCTGTTCTATTTGTATTAACTTAAGCCTCAACCAAAACAGACTAAGTTTCAAACAAAGAAAAATGAATTTTTATAAAAAGAATTGAATTGTTAACCAAGAAAGATTTTTCAGTTGATAAAGAAAAAAGTCTGAGGCAAAATGCTTAATAATTCAACATTGATGAACCAATCAAAAAATGTATAAATTTTTAAAATTGTATAATTTTAGGCACTTTTAAGCTAGAAACATCTATTTATACATCGAAATTTGTTCTAAAATCTTTTCTAATATTCGCTTAAAAATTTGTTTTAAAAAATAAAAAATTTCCAGAAATCTAATGGAAATTTTTCTTTTTTTTATCTTCAAACTTGAATTTCTCCTACAATTTCTTGAAAATCCGGCAAAATCAAAAAAAATTGCTTCAAAACCTTTAAGATTATATTTTGAAAAATTTTGAAAATATTTAAAAAAATTAATTTTTCAAAAAAGAATTCATTTGTAGTTTTCCTAGGAATTTTAATAAATTTATTTTTATTTTTTTGGAAGCTTTTAAATGTTGTGTTCAGAATCTTCAAAAATGTACGTTTCGTTTTAAATGTTATGAAATCTTTTCAAGCTTAAAATTATTTTGGAATCTTTTTAGAACTTCTAAATATATCTTAAACTTACTCGAATTTTTTCCAAATTAATAAGTGACTGAACATTTTTTCAGTTTTTAATGAAAATCACTTTTTTGGGGTTGAAAATTAATTATTTTTGACTGAAAATTCAATTATTTCATGTTTCGTTGAGAATTCATTTCTTTGGTTGAAAATTCCATAATTTTTCATAGTTTTGTGATCATTCATGTATTTTATTACAAATTAATCTTTTTGGGTAGAAAATTCAACTGTTTAGTTATACAAATTTTATTTGGTAAAAATACATTTTTGTGGTTGATGACTCATCATTTTAGTAAAAAATTCATTTGTTTGGTTGAAATTTTTACTGTTCTGTTGAAAATTCGTTTTTATTTAGTTAAAAATAAAATTTTCAACTGCAAGTGTAACTAATCCATTTTTCAGTTAAAAATTCAATTATTTGGGTAGAAAATTCATATTTTTGTTTTGGATAATAAACTTTTTTGATCAAAAATCATATCTCTGGGTTGAAAACTAAACTATTTTGCTAGGAATTCGTCTTTTTGGATCAAAAATTTAACATTTTGGCTGAGATTTTTTTTACTTCATTGCCTGCAAAATCTTTCTTGGCTAAAAATTCAACTCCTTTTTTGAAAATTCCTTTTTCTTTGGTTTGAAAATTAGGTTTGGAAATTTTTGAAATTAAGCAAATACAATTTAGTGTTTTGGTAATGTTCAAAATTTCTGAAGTTAGATTTGAGAAGCGACACCTTTGAGATTGACTCCACGAAAATCCTTTATATTCTGCTTTTTATGTGTTAAAGTAGTATTTTTAATTAGGTTTTATAAACAAATTGGTTAAGCAGTAAAAAAAATGTATGATGTTTGAATGAGTTTTCAAATGAAGCTAGGGATGATACTATTCATACTTTTGGACTGGGAGTGCAAAATTATTTAAGGATAATTTTGAGAAATGCGACTATTTGAGAAATAAACTAAATTTATGATGTTCGCTAAAAAGTTTTCAAATGTGGCCAAAATGTGGTTGAACAATTTTTTCATAAAATTTCATATAAACTTGAACATTTCTTCTTTAATTTTCAATTTTTTAAATCAAATAACATATCGTCGGAATCGTTAAAATCAGCAGATTTCGAATATTATATGTATCAATTACCAAGTCCTAATTTTAAAAAATGTTATATTTCGCATTTTAGGCCACATTAGGTACAAAGGACTCCTGCTGAACAGGATCGAAAGCAGCAGTTCGGCTGAGTGAGGGGTAGCCGTGTAGAGGGGGAACCATTCGCAGGTCCCAGGGCGGAATTGACATCTGCCGAGATAATGGTATTTCGTTAAAAACTCTACATATATTTTGGTAAATAATGAACAAGTGGAGAAAGTATTACATATAAAATGAAAGCTCGAACATTAATTTTAAAGATAGGAATGCCGTCACATGAATTATATTAACCATTTATCACATATTTTATACTTTTTTAACACGCAATTTTATTCAGATGGTTATACTCTTCTGGCACGAAGTGAATATTAGGGCGGCCCTTATTTTTCACTTTTCGAGGTTCTTTGCTCTCACACTCAAGTTTTGTTCGAGTGCCCGTAAACGTGATCTCAAAGTCTGAGCAAAATCGGTTCATATTGAAGGGTGGCTCAAAGACCATGAAGTTTCGTATTGATTTAGCATAGGAAAAAGGCAGCTTTTTGTGAACCTAATATTTAAATGCAATGATATGTTACAAATAATTCCGTGTTTCAGTATATTGTTCCGAATTCGTCAGAGAATAAGAATCAATCATAAATTTGGAGGGTGAATGATTTTAAGCTACTGTTATGGATCCCCAAAGAAACCCCTTATGGGACAAATTTGAATTGTACGTCCTATTGCGGTGTATCAACACTTTTTGAAAGTTTTTTTTCATAAGAAATCATTTTCACACAAATACTGTTTTTTAGCATTAGTGCAACCAAATTGTATTGTTGGTACATTTTTTTATCAGAGCCAAAAGAACAAATATGGTTTCACAAGTATGAACAAAATAATTAACTCACTGTTTCAGAATGTTCGTTGGACGATTCAACAAAAAAATACAGCAAAATGGATAAATTGATTATAGAAATAATTATAAGGGTATATAGTGATATACTTTTCAACTCTTCAAAATTGATCTCGCTCTTTATATTTTTGAAATTTCAAACCTTAATCAGAGCTGCAATTTTCGGAAAGTTCTTTTAAGTGACTTATTTTGAAATACTCGCACGTTGCTTTGGTCGAAATATCAATATCGAGGTGGCTTCACAAATATTTCTAAAACTTGGTCGTAATATTTCGCCATGAAAGCTGAAAAGAGAATTATCAACAGTAACGTATATTTGTTCACTGTCACATATCACCAGAATATGAGCTCTTTGAAAATGTATGATATTTTTGTGAATGACGATCAATATTATACTTTTGGGAATAGTGTATAATATTTTAATACAAATAAAAAAGAACACATTCCGAGTATTTATAACTTGATATTAAAAAATTTAGGAATATGAAGTCTTTTTTTTAGAATTTTTCTATTGAAATTTTATCTCTGAGGAAAATTTATTGAGTTTTAATATTACGTTACTGTAGTGATTAAAATTTTTAAAATCGAGAAGATAGAAAATACTCGTAAAAAGTCTTTTGTGCCAGAAGTAATGGACTACAAATAGTTTGGAAACAGGCTCCTCTACTATATAATGTGACAAAGGCAAAACCTTCAAAGGATCATACAATCCAATCTCCCTTAGTTTCTATCGTCCAGTAATGTATTTCCCAGTTTATCCCACAGTAGAAATGGATCCATCGAAACTCTTTTGTATAAATCTGAAATCACAGGGTTCGGATCGTGCGACTTTTTCGACATTTTTTGAAAAAATTCCCCTTTTCGCGACTTAATCCATTTTTCTCAGAAGTTCGCTTTACTTAGTTTCAATTTTAATCAGAGCGAAACTTTCGAAATTTAAATTCAAAACTAGAAAAAATTGCACGAATTTAATTGAGAACATTAAAAATTATATAATTTTTCATTAAAGCTTTATACTTAGAATATTTTTAATTAATAGCGTTTGAAATTGAAAATTTTCTAATTGTGAGAATTAGGTGGAAAACGTTTAAGATCGATTAAATTCAATTACAGACTTCACCCTCTTTTCCCCTTCTCCTTTTTTCCTCGTTTCTGAAGAATTCCTCTTTTTTCCTTTCTTTCAAGAAAATTACCTTTTTTTCGCTTATTTCAGTTTTTTTGTTAACAAAATTTATATCCGCTGTGAATTTTTACGAAAAAACTGAAGTGAGGTGAATTTGAAATTCATGTGAAAGAGAAATAAAAGTGAAATGAAATTGCATAATCGCCTAGCTGTTGCATTTTTAACCAAAAAAGATGAAATTTCTACCAAGAAGGATAATTTTTTACCAAAAAATAGGAATTTTTAATAAAATACATAAGTTTTCAACGAAATAGTTAGATGTTCTACTAATAAAAAGAAAATTTCAACCAAAAACGGAATAATTAAATTTTAGGATTATTTAATTAATTAAAAATTAATTTCTAACTAAAGAATACGAATTTTTAACAAAATAGTTAAATTTCTAACCAAGGAGGTGAATCTCTGAAAATTAATTTCTTACGAAGTAGTTCAATTTTCAACCAAGTAGTTGAATTTTTAACCCCAAAAAATTAATTTATTACCAAATAGTTTAATTATTTAATTTTCAACTGAAAAATTTTCAACAAAAAAGGTGAATATAAAATTAAAAAAAAAAATAATTTTCAACAAACTAGTTCAGTTTTTAACCGACTAGTTAAATTTTCAACTAAGAAATATGAATTTAAAAAAATGTAAAGTTGATAGTTTATCCAAAACGATTTTTGATTTTAATTCAAAAACAGTAAAATCCAACCAAAAAGGTCGAATTTTCAACAAAATAGTTGAATTCTGAATAAAATACATAGATTTTCAGCCAAACAGTTAAATTTTTAGTTGAAAAACTAATTTTGAACTTAAAAAAAAAACAACGAATTTTCAATGAAATTGGTTAATTCTTCACCAAAAAGTATACATTTTCAATTAAAATCATGAATTTGTAATCAAGAAAAGAATTTTCAACATTGTAGTTCAACTTTTAACCAATGACTTGAATTTTCAACCAAAAAAGAACATTCTCAATGATAAATATAATAGTTAATATTTCAACGAAAAAGATTTTGATTTTAGGTAAAAAAAGTACGAGTTCAACCTAAAGAAGAAAATAAGTGGAAACGAAATAGGTTAATTTTCAACGAAATAGTTTAATTTTTGGCCAAAAAGATGAGTAGTCTATTAAAATCATAAATTTTCATTAAAAAAAATGTTTTTCTACTGGAAATGGTGACAAAAAATATTATATTTGATATTTCAAGACAAAAATATTTTTATTTTAAACTAAAAACGGGTAAACTCAATTAAGGAAGACAAATTTCCAAAAGAATAGTTGAATTTTCAACCAAGAAAGAATTTTCAGGTAAATTTGAGCTATATAAAAAAAATTGAAATAAAAAACCGCATTCAAAAAAAAAAGCGGCAAACAGTGAAAAATAATTTAGGAAAAGGAGATGAGCAATAAAAATATAATAAATTATTAATTGAAACATGAATCAAAAACGGACTAATATCTTATTTCAATTAAGAATAAGAACGATGTACAATTCTTGGCTGTATGAAATTAATATATTTATTTTTTGCATTTTTCATATTTTAAATATTTTTTTACATAATAGAAATTATACTATAGTTCATATATATATATATTTTTCACATTAAAGTTATTTACTGACTCATTATTTTCTTTTTATACATCATGTATTCTGTTAATCGCATTTTTAAACCTTTTTTTACATTTTTTCAAATTCATAGTTTCTGGCACCGAAATTAAAATTATTTATAGTTTTTTTATTAATCGTTTTTATTTTTAATTGAAATGCAATATTTCTCTATTCTTTTCATGTAACAATTATTAAATGATTACATGTATCTCTAAACTTTATATTTTGATGACTAATTTTTTTCTGGAATTACTTTTTTTTCTGTTTACCGCTTTTATGAAGTTGGTTACTTTACTACAATTGAGGGTTCGGATCAAAAAATGGGTCGCGCGCTCGAAAACGAGGAAAAGTATTGTCCACACGTCTCGTGATATCCAAATTTTAAAGTTCAAAAAATTAAATTTTTAAAAATATGGACATATAGAAAAGGGCAAGACGGAACTTGTTTATATCTGCAGTTTTTTCGTCCGATGAATATTTTTGATAGTAAAAATGAAAAAGTGAAAAAAAATTTCCCCAAATTCAATTATTTTTTAAAACATAAATCGTCAAAACACAGCTAAATATTATTGAAGCTGTTTAAAATTTTTAGATCGATTCATTAAAAATTGACGGAAATATCCATTATGTAATAAAGCACACGACGCCGTTTACGGTGGGAAGCGCTTCTCAACGTTCGCTTGTACCCTCGCCGGTACTCGCCTATAAGGGTCGCGACTTTTCAATAATAATTAAATATTCTAAAACCTGCCTCTTGTCCTCAACTGATAGAAATTCGATTGCTTTATATGTTTTTGACTTTCTTTTGTTTTCAGTGAATTAGCATTTAATTAAAAAGTAGAAAATTTCTTCCTTCGCAATTTTTTCCACTCTTTACTTTGCTTTCTTCTTTAAGGTAATAAAGAATGTAAACAAACCGTCTAGTGCCTTTGTTTTGAAATTTTCGACACAGCGCCGTATAACGAATCCTTGGATGTTGAATGTTACTATTAAATATTGTTCTTAAATTAATCAAATATACCATCGAAAATGAAAAATAATGAAAACGAGCATTCACTGTTGGATTTAAATTCTGGGAACAACCTAATTAAGTCGGGGAAATTTGATGACGAATTTTTAAACAATTCGAACTCATATATTTCTCTGTATAATAATTTCAGCAACTAAAATCTTTATTCGTCTTTAATTATCTTTATAACAAAATAAATTCTTTATTACTCTAAAGAAGAAAACAAAGTAAAGGTTGGAAAAAATTGCGAAGGAAGAAATTTTCTGCTTTTTAATTAAATGTTAATTCACTGGAAACGATAGAAAATCAAAAACATATAAAGCAGTCGAATTTATACCAATTGGGGGCAAGAGGCAGTTTTTAAAATATTTAATTATTATTGAAAAGTCGCGCCCTTTATAGGCGAGTACCGGCGGAGTACAAGCGAACGTTGAGAAGCGCTTGTCATCGTACACGGCGTCGTGTGCTTTATTACATAATGGATATTTCCGTCAATTTGTAATGAATCGATCTAAAAATTTCCAGAAATCTTACTTTAATAGTGAGAAACAAATGTCTCACTGGAAGTTCTTTCAACTGTGAAGTTTCCTCGATACTTTTCTTTGCCGAAACTAAAAAAACGCGCTTATCGACCGGTCTCAATTTGCAATTAATTATTATTAAACAATAGACAGTTTTTAATGATTTTTTCATTTTGTAGGCATTGCTAGGGTACATTCCGTGCGTATACCAAACTTTAAACAGTTTCAATAATATTTAGCTGAGTTTTGACGATTTATGTTTTAAAAAATAATTGAATTTGGAGAAATTTTTTTTCAATTTTTCATTTTTACTATCAGAAATATTCATCTTACGAAAAAACTGCAGATATAAAAAAGTTCCGTCTTACCCTTTTCCATATGTGCATATTTTTAAAAATTTAATATTTTGAACTTTAAAATTTGGATATCACGAGACGCGTGGACAATAATTTTCCAAGTTTTCGAGCGCGCGACCCATTCTTTGATCCGAACCCCCAATTTTTTTCTATTTCATAATTTTTAGAAGTTTCACCTGAGGAATAAATTAATAACATTGTATTTCTATTACATTTCTGTTTATTAATTATAATGCTAATATTCTATATTAATGTTATATATTCTTTTACGTTTACACTTTTTTTTTCAATTTGGGAGTTTTTATAAGGGGACGTGCATAAATTATGTAAAGTCTTTTGGGTGAAAGGGCAGGTCAAGGATTATTCTGTGCTGTCATCCTTTCTGGTCAAAAACTCAACTGTTATGTTGAAAATTCGTCTTTTTGGATTGAGAATTCAACAATTTGATTGGCATTTTTTTTCTTTTTTGACTAAAATATTTTCTTTGATTAAAAATGTTACTATTTTGTTGAAAAATCGTCTTTGAGAAAATTCAGCTGTTTGATCGAAAGTTTAACTACTTTATTAAAAATTCAGCTATTTTGTTGAAAATTTGTTTCGTTTTCGGTTCAAAATTAATTTTTTCGATGGAAAATTTAACTATTTCATTTTTGGTTGAAAATTTATCATTTTTAGTATAAAATGAATGTATTTTGTTAGAAAATCCTTTTTTGTATAGAAAATTAATCCTTTTGGTTGAAAATGTAAATATCTTGTTTAAAATTTATGTATTTGAGTAATTTATGTAATTTATGTAATGAGTGAAATTTCAAAAAAAGATAAAATATTTGCCAAAGTAGATGCATTTTAAAACCAAAAAGACGAATTTTCTACTCAAAAGACGAATTTTGAACCAAAGAATTGAATGATCAAAAACAATAATATTTTCAACAAAAAAGTTGAATTTTTAACTTAATAATTAAATTTTGCACCTAAAAAGATGAATTCTCAATATAGAAAATGTAATGGGTAAAATTTGATGATAAAAAATCTAACAGCTTTTGACAGCTACTGAAAATTTATCATTTTTAGTATAAAATTAATGTATTTTGTTAGAAAATCTTTTTTTATAGAAAATTAATCCTTTTGGTTGAAAATGTAAATATCTTGTTTAAAATTTATGTATTTTGTTGAAAATTGGTCTTTTTTGGAAAAAATAAATTTGTGTGGTTAACAATAAAACTGTTTGGTTGAAAAGTAAGCTGTTTTAGTTGATAATTCAAGTCTCTTGTTAAAAATGCGTCGTTGTTGGTTAAATTCACTTGTTTTTTATTTTAATTATAAATATTTCTTGGTTGAAATATCAACTATTACATTTTTTGTTGAACATTCATCTTTTTCCGGTTGAACATTAAACCGTATTGTAGAAAATCAGTTTTTTAAATAATTTACTTGTTGAAAATTTGTCTTTTTTGTAGAAAATTAATCTTTTTGTTTAAAAATGTAACTTTTTGGTACAAAGGTTGTCTTTTTAGCTTGGAAATTCAACATTTTGGATGAAATTTTTTTTCCTTTATTGACTGAAAAATCTTTTTTGGTACAATTTCCACTCTTGTTAAAAATTCATTCTTATTTTAAAATCCATCTCTTTTGATAGAAATTTCATCTTCTTTTTGTAACTGCAACTTTTTGGTTGAAAATGAATCTCTTTTAATTAAGGATTCAACTATTTTGTTAAAACTTTGCCCTTTTTGGTTCCATTCCACTGTTTTTGACTCAAAATGAAAATATTGTCTTGGTCAAATTCATTAGCAACAGTAAGATTTCACCAAAAACCTCCCGTCCGCCCAAATTTATTCTTTTTCATTATTTTTGGATGATCCCTAAATAAATTTACGAAAAAAATGTAGCCAGCAAAAATTACGTAATATAATATGGGGGGATGGGGTTAAAACTATGCATGCCCCTAACTGGTATGTTGTTGTTTTTTTAAAATTTAAATAATTTATTATGTATTCAAAAAATTTAATAGTCAATTCCAACAAGTTGAAAAATTCTATTGAACAGCTAACCTCATTTTGTAGTTTTCATCATCCAATTTCTTTTTTTGATTTTAAAGAGTAAGGAATGTGACAAAAACTTTTTTATGCTGGATATACTCTGTTTTAAATTATTTTTAATAGTTTTGAAAGATTTGCGTGATCAGGGTGGCGACTTGACCGGGAAACCGGGAAAGACCGGGAAATAACCTGGAATTTTATTGCCCGGGAAAAAACCGGGAAATGACCGGGAATTTAATTTAAAAACCGGGAATTTACTTCTGATTATAGAAAAATTCAAGAAATATAATTTCATTTGGAACAGGGAATTTTTCACATGGAATGGGAATTTTTTAAAGGAATTATAATTCGGATTTAGAAGAAAGGAATTTTCAAAAATCCCTCTTCCAAGTCAGAATTCGTCACAATTTGAAAGTTCCCTCTTCTAAATTTTAGGTAATAAAAGTACTTCAAGCAGTTTTCAGAGTAGAAGTAGTATTTCAAAGAAGGAATATTTCTGAATTATAATAGAAATTTTTTTTACATTGTTCGTTGCGAATTCATCGTTTTTTAGTTAAAAATTCAACTACTGGGTTAAAAGTTAAACTTTTGTTAAAAATTAATTTTTTTTGGTTGAAGATTCATCATTTTAATTTAAAATTCATCTCTGGTTGAAAATGTAACTACTTTCTTGAAAATCAATTTATTTTTTTTTTTGATGAAAATTCAACTAATTGGTTGAAAATTGATATTTTGCATTTAAAAATTAAACTATTTGTTTGAAAATGTATGTACTTTGTGGGAAATTCATCTTTTTTTGTAGACAATTAATCTTTATGTTTGAGAATTCATCTATTCGGCATAAAATTCAACTATTCCAGTTGAAGATTCATAATTTTAGTTGACAATTCATCAGTTTGGTTGAAAATTAATTTCTTTAAATGAAAATTTAACTGTTCCATTGTGAGTTGAAAATTATTATTTTCAAGTTCGGAATTCCACAATTTGGATAAAAATTTGTCTTTTTTAATTGAAAATTTTTTGGTAGAAAATTATCTTATTTTTCTTTGAAAGTTAATCTTCTTGTTTAAAAATTCTGTTGTTCAGTTAAAAATTGAAGTATTTCAGTCAAATATTTATCATTTTAGTTTAAAATTCATCTTTTAGGCTGGAAATGAAATTATTTGGTTGAAAGTTAAACTCTTTTGTTAAAAATTAATTTTTTTTTAGTTAAAGATCCATCGTTTTAATTAAAAATTCATTTCTGTGATTGAAAAATGAGCTGTTTGATTGAAAATTTGTTTTTTCTTTGGATGTTTTTTGCTTGAAAATTATTATTTTTATTAAACTGAAATTGTAACTATTATTCCAGTTGAATATTTCATAATTTTAGTTCAAAATTGTTGCACATTCATTTTTGACTAAAAATTTAATTATTCAATTTTTGGTTGAAAAATTATCTTTGTTAGTTGAAAATTCGTCTTTTTTGGTAGCAATTAATTTTCTTCGTTGAAAATTAATCTTTTTGGTCAAAAATTCAATTATTCTAGTTAAAGATTCATCATTTCAGTTAGAAATTCATCTTTCTGGTTTGAAATTCAACTATTGCAGTTAAATATTTACAATTTTATTTGAAAATTCATCACTTTGTTTGAAAATTTAACTATTATTTTGAAAGTTAGTTTTTGTTGTTGTTAAAAGTTAGTTTTTTTTGTTGAAAGTAATTTTTTAAAATTCCATAGTCGTTGTTGAAAATTCATCTGTTTGGTTAAACATTAATTTTTTTAACTTGAAATTTAATTATTAAAGTTTTGGTAATTAATTAATTTGTTGGTTTGAAAATTTACCTATTTTAGTTAAAGATTCATTGTTCTGGTTGAAAACTCTTATGTTTGGTTTAAAAATAATTTTGTAAACTAAAAATGTTACTATTCCATTTTTGATTGAAAATTATTATTTTTTCAGTTCAAAAGTTAACTATTTGTTTGAAAATTTGTCTTCTTTTATTAAAACTTCAAACCTTTCTTTAAAAATTAATGTATTTGGTTGAAAAATTGTATTTTTGGGTAGAAAATTAATCTTTTTATTTAAAATGTAATCTTCTTTAAAAATTCGTCTTTTTGGTTGAAAATTCAAGTGTTCCAATTAAATATTTATCATTTTAGTTGAAAATTTATCTTTTTGGTTTAAAATTTAACTATTCCAGATGAAGATTCATAATTTTATTTGAAAATTCATCACTTTGGTTGAAAATGGAACTATTTTGTTGAAAATCCGTTTTTTTTTTTGTTGAAAATCAATTGTTCCAACTGAAAGTTTAACTATTTCATTTTTTGTAAAAAATTGATATTTTTCAGTTGAAAATTTAAGTCTTTCTTTCAAAATTCATTTATTTTGCAACATTTTGCTCTGTTGTGTTAGAAGATGTTTAGAACGAACGTTATGAATTAAAATAAATGTTTGCGTTTTGCGGCAAATATGAATATGTTACTTTTAGTTGACCGGGAAAATTGAAAAACTTGACCGGGAAAAACCGGGAAATGACCGGGAATTTGAAATCGTCCGCCGAATCGCCACCCTGGTGATGAATAAATGAAATATGATTGTAGTTGAGTTAAATTTATACATTATAATAGTAATTTAAATAAGGACAAACGTTAAGAATACCTGAAATAAGTTAATCCAAAACCTTCCTCTTATGAAATATATTCATTGTAAACAAGTTTGATAAAAATAAGAGTTCAGTGTTTGACCAGAAATTCGCGGACATAGATACATAACAGTCAAATATAGAAGCCACTTTTTTGAAGTTTGTTAAAAAGTATAAAATTTCCACGATTCGTTTGAACTTTTTATTGAAAATTACTTCCATTGTCCCCATATTGACACTTCTGTTAACAGTTTGAAAGTTTTTTTCCACACGAAAAATGGGATAGAGTATTGCCCTAACTCGTTTCAAACGAAACAGTACGCACCATGGAAGCGACTGAAAACCCCCTGTAACATCTGGCTGTCTGTCCAGTTTTTGTAATAAAGCCTTGAAACCCGGAAAAACCGATAACGTCCCTGCAAATTAAGCCAAGCCGATATTGAAGTAAAATCTGAATTTTCGATGAATAAAAAAGAGCTGGGAACGCAGGCAGTGACCGCAGCATCGGATTTTCACTCTCAGAGAGGAGGACGAATTAATATATTTTATAGAACTTGTTGCGAATTAATCGAGCTGACAACGGAATTGATGCACGCGAGAAATACAGCAGAAATGAAACTCAAATTTATCACGGATGATTCAAAGCTTTTGATGCGTTGATGGAATTTAATAAATCGAGATTTTCTTCATTTTCCGGCAATTTCAACCACGGCAACGAATAATAATTTAACTTTAATTACCTTTCAACTAGCATTGGATTGAAACATTGACAAATATTAATATTATTTTAAGGTAGATATACTAATTATTGAAACGTTAAAGCAGAGAGAAACATTTTTCGAAACCATTTTCAGGGATCACAGTCACCCGAGTAAAAAAATCCCATTCAGATTCGTTCGGGATCCTGGGTAAGGTCCCGCTAAAGTACCAACTTTTCTTCAAATTTTTCAAAAGTCAAATAATTGACAAAAGTACTAAAAAAGTTGCATTTTTTTTTGTCCCAACTTTTTACAAGTGCTGACGGAACTTTTGTTCACACTATTTGACACCTTGTTTTGAGCGATCAAATTATTTTGCTACTATTTAAAAAAAAATTACTTTAAAGACACAATTTTCTCACAATTGTCCGCTGATGTTACGATTTCTTTACTTTTCCTTGAAAAATATTTTGGTACTTCTTCGCTATTTGCCTCAAATAATATGTTTGCAACCTCAACGAATAACCACATACTGGAAAATAAAAAATAAAATAAAATAATTTAAAACAAAGTACATAAGGTTTTTAAGCAAGTAGTGGAATATTCAACCAAAAAGATTAATTTCCCATCAGAAAAGACGAATTTTCGAAAAAATACATCAATTTTCTACCAAACAGTTGAATTTTTAACCAAGAACATTAATTTTTGAATAAAAAAGACGATTTTTCAACAAATTACATAATTTTTCAACTAAATAGTTCAAACAGTCGATGTGATGTCAGGCCAAATTTTATTTGTTTAATTTTCAGTTAATTTTTTTGTTTCTTAAAATCTATAACCAAATAGTTGAATTGTTTAACTAAAAAGATTATTTTCCAACAAATCGGTTGAATTGTCAATACAATAGTTGAATTTTCAGTTGCAAAATTAATTTACAATTTAAAAAAACTAATTTTCAACTAAAATTGTGAATCTTAAACCAAAAAAAAATTAGTTTTCAAGAAATGAGTTCAACTTTTAACCCAGGAGTTGAATATTTCACATAAAAAAAAACGAATTTTCAAGGAAAAATGTAATAGCTGATATTTCAACAGAAAAAAAAACGATTTTAAGTTAAAATAAAAAACAGTCTATAAATTTCGTAAACTAAGATATTCTTAGTTTTCGTTCGTAATTTCATTTTCCTCATCTCTTTGAATTTGTGCAAAACTTGACAAAAAATTGTCTGGTATCAAAATGTTGCGAACAGAATAATTTGCCAATATTACAAAACATTTATAATTTACATTTTCTTTCATTTTATTCAATATGGTCAATGAGTTATGAATGGAATCCATTTTTTATTTTTCAGACATTTGGTCAAAACCTCGGTCAAAAAGTTCAAGACAGTATATCGTTGCCTTTATTATTAAAGAATCATTCATAATTTAACATTTCTGTTTTCGAAATAAAGTTTTAGAACTTAAATTCCTCATTTGGAAATTGCAATTAAAAAAATTTGACAAAATTCAAAAGAACAAACTGAATACCAGCGTCACCAGCAATGAGAGCAAGATTTTCGGTAATTTCGTTTCACCTATCTTTTTAGATAGGATTATTTTAGGCAAAAGATTCTATGAAGTACAAAATTTATTCCAAATTTTTGTAAAATTTCTTTTTTTTTGCGATTTATACTGGAAATTAGTATATTTAATAAAAAAACTCATTGGATTCCACACCAAAATAAACCCATTTAAAAAAAAAATAAAAAAAATAAAATGATAGGTGGCGCAATCCCCATGAAGTTTAACACGTATTTCCCACTAGAAAAAATACGTTTTTGTAAATTTTATTCGGAATCCTCAATATTAGCTGAGTCGAGTTGAAACGCAACATTTTTCTTTAAAATGAGCCATTAAATACGAATAAAATATTACTTTTCAAATATCACCCCCATAAGTCTGTTTTATAGCGTCTCAAAGAAAACCCATAAAGTGAATAAATGGGTTTTGCGTGTTTTTGGCGCTAATTGTGATTTTTTTTGCATTTTTTTTTAGAAAATTGTTTTTAATACAAAAAATACTACGTTGTACTGATAATTAGATGTTTAAATAAATTGTTTAAACAATTTATTGTTGTTTTTAGCAATTTTATCTTAGAATGGAGATAGAAAGTCGCGGTTTTTTTTAATCTTCCACTTTTCGTCCAATTTTCAACAAGAGAGGTTCATTAATGTTCACAAACATAATTGTTTAAACAATTTATTACCATTGTTAATAACATTCTCTTAGAATAATACTAGAAAATTGCAGTTTTTTCTGAAATGTTCAACTTTTTGTTCACTTTTTACTTGGAGTGAGTTAAATAATTATAGTTAACAAAATTATTTCTTCAAATAATTTATTATTATTATTAATAATATTCAATTTGAATAATGCTAGAAAGTTGCGGTTTTTTTTTAAACTTACAATTATTTGTCTACTTTTCACATAGGGTGAGTTAATAATAGATTCAATCTAGCTAAAATAATTATTTAAACAAACTATTATTGTTTATAACTATCTTCTTCTTTATTAATGCAATGTAGTTGCGGTTTCTTCTGAAATGTTTAACTTTTTACCCACTTTTTACTTAGTAAAGTAAGAAATAATGCAAGTTAACATACATGGTTGTGTCAAAAATTTATAATTGTTTATAACTATCTTCTCTTAGGTAAGTACTGAGAAGTTGCGGTTTTTTATGAAATCTCAAACTTTTTGTCCACTTTTCACTTAGTGAGGTGATAATTCATGAAAATTAACAGAAAATTTCATTTAAACAATTGATTATTGTTTATGAATATATTTTTTGCGAATAATGCAAATTACAACAAGAAGTTTATTGCAAAGGGTGAAAGAAAAACTTGGAATTGAACATATTTTCATATCAGTCCCCCTCCAGCAAATTATTTTCACGAAAAAGAAAGAGATTGTTTAAGATAGTTTTCTCTCTAATGTTTATTTATCATTTATTCATAACTAAAAAGGCAACGCAAAGTTAAAAATTTAAGAAGAAACCGCAACTTTCTAGCACTTATCTAAGAAACAATAGTTATAAACAATAATAAATTGTTTACACAATTATTTTTATCAACTTGCATTAATTATTACCTTAATAACAACAGCCATACCACGCTGAAAAAACCAGTTCTCGTCAGATCACTGAAGTTAAGCAGCGTTGGGCGCGGTTAGCACTTGGATGGGTGACCATTCGCTGTTGGCACATCGTGGGTGTGGTGAGCCCACACTTGTAGTTATTTTACTACAAGTTATCAACCTAGAAACACTACCCGAATCGGGTAGTGTCACGCCTACCCCGAAAGGGAAATGGCTTAATGGTATACAATAGGTGGAAAGTGGGCAAAAAGTTAAAAATCTCAGAAAAAGGCGCAACTATCTGGCATTAATACAGATGAATAGAGTTATAAACAATAATAATTTGTTTAAACAATTATTTTTGCTCGAATTAAATAATTTTTAAGTCACTTCAAGTGAAAACTAGACAAATAGTTAAAAATTTCAGAAAAAAACGCAACTTTCTACCATTAAACAAAGAGAATATTATTGACAATTATGATAAATTGTTTAAGCAATTATTTTTGTTAAATTGAATTAATTATTACTTCACCCTGATAGAAAAATAGACAGAAGTTAAAAAATTCAGAAAAAAGCCGCAACTATCTATTATTAATATAAAAGAAGAGAGCTATAGACAATAATAATGTATTCAAACAATTACTTTGCTATATTAAATTAAATATTAACTCACTCTACGTGAAAAGTGAACAAAAAGTTAAAAATTTCAGAAAAAGGCGCAACTATCTGGCACTAATACAGATGAATATAGTTATAAACAATAATAATTTGATTAAACAATTATTTTTGCTCGAATTAAATAATTATCAAGTCACTTCAAGTGAAAAATAGACAAATAGTTTAAAATTTCAGAAAAAAACGCAACTTTCTACCATTAAACAAAGAGAATATTATTGACAATTATGATAAATTGTTTAAGCAATTATTTTTGTTAAATTGAATAAATTATTACTTCACCCTGATAGAAAAATAGACAGAAGTTAAAAAATTCAGAAAAAAAGCCGCAACTATCTATTATTAATATAAAAGAAGAGAGCTATAGACAATAATAATTTATTCAGAGAATTATTTTTCCTATATTAAATTAAATATTAACTCACTCTAAGTGAAAAGTGAACAAAAATTTAAAAATTTCAGAAAAAAATGAAATTTCTATAATTTTTCAAAGATAATATTGTAAACAATAATAATAATCAATTGTTTAAACAATTATGTTTGTTAACATCGACGAGCTTTCACCTCTTTCTAATTGAAAGTTGGACAATAAGTGGAAATTTTTTGAAAAAACTGCGACTTTTATCTACATTCCAAGAGAAAATTGCTAAAAACAATAATAAATTGTTTGAACAATTTTTTTAAACATCTAATTATCAGTATAAAGTAGTGTTTTATGTATCAGAAACAATTTGCATTTTCAAAAAACCGCGATATAAATCATAATTAGCGCCAAAAACTAGCAAAACATATTTTTTCACTTATGGGTTTTTTTTTGGGACTCTATAGAACAGACTTATGAAGGTGATATTTGAAAAATAATATTTCATTCGTATTCTGTGGCTAATTGTGAAGAGGTATGTTTAGTTTCAACTCGATTCAGCTAACATTGAGTATTCTGAATAAAATTTACAAAAAAGTCTTTTATTCTTATGGGAAATACATGTCAAACTTCATTCGAACAAATTTCTGGGCGTTATTCATAAAAATTCGAAAAAAAAATTTCCAATGCATTTTTGTACCACCCTAATGTACATAAATAAAAAGAAAAAATCGCATGGGAGCTAATTTGTTGAATTTGTTAGGCAATAAATATTTTGCTGATTCGCGGCTGTCTGATTCCAGTTTCCTCTAGCGAAGAGAATTTCTCGGCTGGAAATCAAGGATGAAAAATTTCTAATGAATAAAAACGAGGTTATTCAGTTATAAGAGTCGTTACTCATAGAACATGATAAAAAGTTGGAGGAAGAACCGTTTTTCCGAGTGGCTTTGCTTTATTGAGATTATCAACAGGTCTTTTCCGTTTATGTATTCATTGGCAATCATCCAGCATCTCGAAGGAAACCCAGACGAGGGAGCAAACGTACCCTCGCTCGTTTGCAAGTTTTGGCACGAAGGTCTTTTATAGTGTCGAATTGATTTTACTAACTGTCAGGCTATTACGTTCGTTCCATTACATACATTTTTCTTCTATATTTTATGATACACTTCTCTGATCAGAAAATAAAATTTAAATCCACAACAAAAAGCAGTTGTATTTTCAATAAAACAGTTGAATTGTCACGCCAAAGAGACTACATTTTTTAAGACAGTCGAATTTTCGAGAATAAAGTTTCTTTTTCACCCGAGAAAGATAAATTTTCAATCCAAAAGGACAAATATATAAAAAAAGAGTTGAATTTTTAACCGAAAAAGATGAATACCAAAATAGTTGAATTTACAACAAAATAATTAAGCGCTAAAAAAAATAGTTGAATTTTTCACGAAATAGCTGCATTTTCAACCAAGAAGATTAATTTTTAACCAAAAGACGAATTTTTAACAAAAGATATGAATTTTCAACCAAATAGTTGAATCCTCAACTAAAAAAGATACGTTTCAAATCAGTTGAATTCAACCAAGAAATACGAATTTGTAACTAAATACAAGTAGTGTAATCCTCAACCAAAAAAATAATATTCAGAAAAAAAAATCCAGCAAGATTAGTTTTCGAACCAAGTTTCTTCTTTTTCAACTAGTAAAAATGACATTTTTTTCAAATCTGTTGAACAAGTTTATTCAAGAAATTATTTGAATCATGTTCTCAAATTCTGGAAGATGTAAAAAGAAATTCGAATTTTATATTCTGCTCTCGTCCATTATAAGAATGCGGAAGATTTTTCTTCTTCGGTCTCTTCTATGATAACTATAAATATGAACTGAGTAAAATAGAAATGCACAGAATTCCGAGCAAATTTAACAAAATTGAAGTGAATTGAAAAAAGAACTTGAAAAAAAACATGATTTTAATCAAATTCTAGCGAGTTCAGAGGAATTTTAAAGAAATGAAAAGTACTAGATAAAATTCATCAAAATTCAGTGTGAATTACAAAAAAAATTAAGTTAAATGGAAACAATAAAAAAATATTCTAAAAAGTAATCGAATTCATTAAATTTGAATTTAATTTAGACAAACTTGAGGGAATGTAAATCAACTTGATGAAATTACTAATTCACCGAGATGAGTAGAATTGAGTGAATTTGGAAGAATTCGAAAGAGTTCAGAGAGTATTCAAAAGAGCTTAGAGAGAATTCAAAAAAATTCCGAAGAAATGAAACAAATTCAGGACCTAAAATAATAATATATTCTGATTTTAATTTATTAAAACTTATAGTCTCCTAACTAATAAATAAATAGAATTATTTATTTTACATACTTTTGTATTTTAAATTAATGATTATCTACTGTAGGGTCATTATCCACTGTTCGGTGGTCTCCCCTAAACTGAGAAGAATATAAGGGAATTTAAGAGAATTCAATGAATTTTATACGAATTCGATGAAATTCATAAAAATTCAAGGCGAATTGAAAAAATATTCAAGTGCATTGAAAACAAGTCAGAAATATTTAGAAAATTCATTAAAGTCATCAAACTTTGTGTGCATTTAGAAAAAATAAAGGAAATTCAGAAGAATTTGATGAAATGCCTAAGAATTCAAGGTGAATTTAAATACTGCAGTGCGAATTGAAAGGAAAACTTAAGAAATCTATTGAATTCAGTAGAGTTGAGAGAATTTAGAAGAATTCAAAAGAATTGAGATTTTGAAAGAATTAAAAAGATTAAAAAAGAAATTGGGATAAAATAATACGAATTCAGGGTGAATTCCAAATGAAGTAAAAACAATTCAAAAATCCAAAATATTCCATTGATGTCAGTTAAATTTAGAATAAATTGAGAAGAACTCAAGAGAATTTGATTTCAGTCATATGAACTGAATATGAATTAAAAATGATTCAAGGAAATAAATACAGCAATTAATTAGATACTCAATTCAGATAAATTTTCGAGAAATGAGAAGAATTCGATGAAATCCATAGAAATTCTTTGAATTAATTGAATTTCGAATGAATTTAGAAAAATTCAAGGGAATTTAAAAGAATTTGATGAAATGCCTACGAATTGAAGGTGAGTTTTAATGCTTCAGTCTGATTTTAAAAAAATACTTTTAAAAAATTACTGAATTGAGTAGAATTTAAAGAACTTAGAAGAATTTAAAAGAATTGAGGAAAATTTAAAAAAGTAAAAAGAATGAAAAGAAATCAGGAGAAAATGATAAGAGTTCAGGGGAATTCCAAATGAATTCAAATGAATTGGAAAAATTCCATACATTAAACAAATTTTGCAATCTAACATATTTCAACGATTTCAGTAAAATTGAAGTTAATTGAGATGAACTCATGGCAATTCAAGACAATGCGATACAATTAATACGAATTAAAGGTGAATTAAAAATAATTGAAGGGAATAAATACAGCAATGAATTAAATACTCAATTCAGGTACATTTTCGAAAAATGACAAGAATTCGATGAAATTCATAGGAATTCTTTGAATTAATTGAATATCGAGTGAATTTAGAAAAATTCAAGGGAATTCAAAAGAATTTGATGAAATGCCTACAAATTGAAGGTGAGTTTTAATGCTTCAGTCTGATTTAAAAAAAATACTTAAAAAAAATTACTGAATTGAGTAATATTTAAAGAACTTAGAAGAATTTAAAAGAATTGAGGAAAATTTAAAAAAATTAAAAAGAATGAAAAGAAATCAGGGGAAAATGATGAGAGTTCAGGGGAATTCCAAATGAATTCAAATGAATTGAAAAAATTCGATACATTAAACAAATTTTGCAATCTAACATTTTTCAATGATTTCATTAAAATTGAAGTTAATTGAGAGGAACTCATGGCAATTCTAGACAATGCGATAAAATTAATACGAATTAAAGTTGAATTAAAAATAATTGAAGGGAATAAATACAGCAATGAATTAAAAACTCAATTCAAATACATTTTCGAGAAATGAGAAGAATTCGATGAAATTCATAGAAATTCATTGAATTCATTCAATTTTGAGTGAATTTAGAAAAATTCAAGGGAATTTAAAAGAATTTGATGAAATGCCTTCGAATTAAAGGTGAGTTTAAATGCTTCAGTCTGATTAAAAAAAATACTTTAAAAAAATTACTGAATTGAGTAGAATATAAAGATCTTAGAAGATTTTAAAAGAATTGAGGACAATTTAAAAATAGTAAAAAGAATTTTTTTTTAACTCAGGAGAAAATAATAAGATTTCAGGGGAATTCCAAATGAATTCAAAATAATTGAAAAAATTCCCTAAATTATACAAATTTTGCAATCTAACATATTTCAATGATTTCAGTAAAATTGAAGTTAATTGAGAGGAACTCATAGCAATTCAGGACAATTCGATGAAATTAATACGAATTGAAGGTGAATTAAAAATAATTCAAGTGAATTCTAAAATTTTTTTGTAAATGCCTAAGAATTTAAGGTGAGTTAAAAACACCTTAGGATGAATTTAAAAAATGATTCATTTCAACATAATATTCGCAGAAACTAGAATTCTAGTTGAATCTGCAAAACCTTCTAGTTTGAAAAAAATATAAATTCTTAGTGTTCCAGAGAATGATGAACATTAAAAGAGATATAATTTTTAAGTTTACTTTTTTTAATGTTGCTAAATTTATTCATTTTGAATTGCTCTTTTATTATTAAATACTGTAAATATAAATTTAAGCAATAAATTGAACAGTGACTGTGAATCTTATTCTGGATAAAATTATACTTTTCGAATTTGTTTTCAGACTCTAGAGATTTCTAAGAATACAGGAAACCAATCTAAAGGTACAAACTTGGCTAAAAATAAGCTGCTTCCAGATTCAGATTACGCCACAGAAATTCAAAGCTTTTTGGAGAAGTTTTAAAGTCGAAGCAAAGACTTTCTATAGGTTAGAGAATTTCAAAGTGGCTGTGAAAAGTTCTGCAACATCATTCCTTTTGAAGTAACAGGAAAGTCAATCTTTTTGAAAAGATAATGCATTATCATGCCACTAATAATAAAACGCCAAGTCTACAATAGATTTTTATTTTATTTCAGGTTATAGACAAACTATAGCAAAAGTTTGAAGCTCTCTTAAAAAATGTGAGCGAAAGTTTTTTTTTTGTTCTTATTCAAATCGAGAAATCTAAAACAGGGTGGCCGCAGGTCAGGGAATAACTGGAAATCAGGAAAAATTCAGGAAATTTTGTTGATAAGTGAATGTTAAGGAAAAGTCAGGGATTTTGAAAAAAAATGAAAAAGTCAAGGATTGTCTGTCAAAAGGTCTATTGCTATCACGGAATTTTCTACAATACTTTTGAAATATGTTAGGGTATTTTAAAAGATTCCAAATTTTTTTAATAGATTCCCATAATTTCAAGGGATTTCAAAGATTTTTTAGAAATATTTTAGGGTTCTTTCAAAAATGGGAAGGAATTATCAAGAGCTTTAAAAAATTGCAAGGGATTTCAAAAGATTTCAAAGGGTTAACAATATTTTAGATTATTTAAAAAGATCCCAAAGAATTTGAAAATATATCAATCATTTAAAAAAAATTTTTAATGATTTTAAAGATTTTCGGGTATTTAAAAAGAAATCCATTGAAGTTTCAAGAGCTTTTAAAAGTTTCAAGGGATTTCAAAATATTTCAAAGAATTTGAAATATTTTAGGGTATTTTAAAATATTTCAAGACATTTTCAAGAGATTTACAAATTTTTAAGGATGTGATTGATTTTAAGGGTTAAAAAAGTTTTCATGGGGTTTTAAAGAGTTTCTTCGAATTTCGGAAAATATGGAACGATTTTATAGGAACAGTAGGATCAGCAGGATGATTAAAAATATTCCAAGGGATTTTATAAGATTTCCGGATTTCAGTTA
>CAKNYM010052650.1:192276-218679 GCA_932195095.1 Andricus curvator
AAAAATATTCCAAGGGATTTTATAAGATTTCCGGATTTCAGTTATTTTAAGGGATTTTAAGAGTTCTCAAGGTATTTTAATCAATTTGCCAGGATTTCAGAAAGAAATATTTCGAAGAATTTAAAAAATTTGAGGTCATAAATAAATGTAATGAAAGATTTCAAGAAATTTTTAAAAGCTCTAAAAAATTTCAAGGGATTTAAAAAGATTTGGAAAAATTTGGGATTTTTTAAAAGATTCTAACGAATTTTTAAGACAATTTTAGGGTATTTTTAAAAATGGGAAGGAATTATGAAGGGCTTTAAAAATTTTCAGGGGATTTCCAAAGATTTCAAAGGGTTAAAAATATTTTAAAGTATTTAAAAAGATTCCAAAGAATTTTAAAATATATTAATCATTTAAAGGGATTTCTAACGATTTTGAAGATTTTCGGGTACTTGAAAAAATTTCATGGAAGCTTCAAGAGCTTTTAAAAGTTTCAAGGGATTTCAAAATATTTCAAAGAATTTGAAATATTCATTTTCAAGAGATTTACAAATTTTGAAGGATGTGATTGATTTGAAGGGTTAAAAAAGTTTTCATGGGGTTTTAAAGAGTTGCTTCGAATTTCGGAAGATATGGAACGATTTTATAGGATCAGCAGAATGATTAAAAATATTCCAAGGGATCTTATAAGATTTCCGGATTTCAGTTATTTTAAGGGAATATAAAAGTTCTCAAGGTATTTTAATAAATTTTCCAGGATTTCAGGAGGAAATATTTCAAAGAATTTGAAACATTCGGTGACATAAAAAAATGTAATAAAAGATTTCAAGAAATTTTTAAAAGCTCAAAAAAATTTCAAGGGATTTTAAAAGATTTGAAAAAATTTGGGGTATTTCAAAAGATTTCAACAAATTTTCAGTTGATTAAAGTAATTTATTGTTATTTCAAAGGACTTGAAATATTTTACAGTATTTGGATAGATTCAAATAAACATTTAATTGATTTCAATAATTTGAAGGTATTTCAAAGGATTTTAAATAGATACTTCTAAAAATTCCAAAAAATGTTTGAGAGCTTTAAAACATTGCAAGGCATTACAAAAGATTTTGAAGGGTTTAAAATATCTTAGGGAATTTTTAGAAATTACAAGAGATTTTCAAAAGCTTTAAGAAATTTGAAGGGAATTTCACAATTTATTACATTAATTTTATGGGATTCAAAGGACTTAAAATATTTAAGGGAGTTTTAAATTTATTTTAATAATTTGAAGGGATTTTAAAGGATTCAACATATTTTAGGGTACTTTAAAGGATACACGATTTTCATGAAATTGGAAAGAATTTCCTAAAAGGATTACGAGAATTTCAATGATTGAAAGGGATTTTAAAAGCTCGCAAAGCAGTTTCATCATTTTTCTAGAATTTCAGGAAATATCAGATTTCGTAGAATTTCACGAAATTTCTTAATATTTTAATGGATCTCAAAGAATTGATTCACAAAAAGTGAGGGATTTTGAAGGATTTCATTTGAATTCATTTATAATTCGCCCTGTATTTTTATTAATTTATCCTGATTTTTTTTAATTATTTGAAATTCCGTTTCGAATTCACATGAATTCTAAATTCACTAAATTCAATTGATTTTTTTAGTTTTTGTTTAACTCACGTTGAATTCTTAGACGTTTGATCAAATTCTGTTTGAATTCTCTTGAATTTTTCTAAACTCATTTCAAACTTACTGAATTCGATACATTTTTTCATACTTTTTAATTGTTTTCAACTCACGTGAGTTTTTTGTAATTCACCTTGAATTCTTCTGAATTTCATTGAATTCTTCTCATTTACTTAAAATTATTCTCAATTCACTTCAATTTTATAGAAATCAATAGTATTTTTTTAACTTTTTCTTTTGAATTCTTTGAAATTAAAAGGAATATTATTCAAATTAATAATTCACATTGGTCACTTTTTCGGTTTAAATAGGTCACTCTTTCACTTTTTTCAAGTCATTCAGGCTGTGGCAGCCCTGAGAATAATAAGCAATAAAAAATTTATAACTTTAAATAAAAAATGTATAAATTTGAATAAAAAGGTTGCTATTTCATTTATAAAAGATTCCATATTAAAAATGCTACAAAATTATAATTCTGTTCTTCAAATATTAATGGTTAGAGGAAATAAAAAAATTTTACGGGTAAATTAGGGAAAAGTCAGGGAATTTTTAAAATGAAGATTTTCGGCCAGCCTGAGCAACTTAGACAAATCAAGAATGAAAGAGCAGGGGCTTAATATTTCATTTTTTATCAATATTTTCAAACAAGGTAAATTTCCATCTCATTCCTGATTTTATCACATCTCTAAGGCAATAAAATTAGTGGTAAATCGCTTTGAAAATACTACACGTGTTGTCCAACGTCTCTCAATGTAAAATTTTATTGCTGGATGGACACGTCACGTTCGATAGTTGGGGTGTTTATCGTTTATTTTTGAATAAAAGATCTCTTCGGGTATAAAGTGAAGCGATTTTCCGCCAATTTTCACTTCTTTCTTCCCTTGGAAGATATTTTCAAACTTTTCACCTCACTCTACTTTATCATTGATATAAGGCTTCAAACCACTTGTTTCCTGTTTACGGTTTAGGAAACTTTTTACCCTAATTTTAAACTCATAATAATTTTTATAAAGCTGGATAAAACTTCTTAAGTGGCCTTAACAAGATATTCAGTAAATGGTCTTTAAAAGCGTTAGAACCAAAATAGGTTTGAACTGTTTAAGTACTAGAAAATGAAATTAATACATTAGATACTTTTAGTGAATCTTCTAAAATGCATACATTTTAGTCAAAATTTTTAATCTGATATATCTTCTTTATTTTTAATCTAAATATAAATAAACAAATTGTGTGTTGCAATATAAAGCTTCACAGAATAGCAGGGATCACAGTCCCGAGTCGAAATATAGGTTCTCTGTTGATGCTCCATAGTGCTTAATAAATCCTAGTTTGGTACTCTTTAGTCCTCGGCATCCTCGTTTAGTTCTCTTAGGTGCTATTTAGTACTCTTTTGATCCTCTTTGGTCGTACTGAGTCTTCTTTTTATTCTCTTTTAGTCTCATTGAATTTTTGTGAAATTTTCCAAGTCCTCATTTAAACCTCTATTTTCTCTCTGTATTAGTCTCAGAATGTACATGCGCAGTTGAAAAGGACGCGGTGGGTTAGCATCACTGCCACCATTTTCCCTCATCAGCAGTACATATTGCGAAGTTGCGGTGTCTTTCCTTTTTGTTACGTGAATTATTGTTGAATTTGTGCAAAAAAGTGACGCATCGTTTAAGAAAATCTTCTAATAAAATTAGACGAAATAAGGCGCAAAAAGTTCGCACTTATTTGGTCGCTTAACAGTTTCTATAAAGATGTGGTTGAACTGTCTACTTTTCCAGTGCAATATAGGCAAGTAAACGCCGTTTCTGATTTAACGTGGATGAACCATGAAACAGGCCTCAAAACAAAGGCTCAAGCAAAAATTCTCGCGATTTCTGGTACGTATACATTTCATATGGAATAATAAAAAAGTAATCTTTCATTATTTTAAGAAGAGTGTATAACATAACCTACACATTTTTATATCGAAACCAGGAATCCTCCTGAGGTATAAAATGTTAATCTTTTCTTTTTAAAAAGAAATTGCTACTTGAAAATACCGACGCAAAAATGACCAACGAAACGCTTCCGACTTGAGCAGATCGTCTATTTCAATAAATCTCGAAACTACAGGAAGAATGGGTGATGGGATTCATTTGTCATCAATGAACTGATCACAAATAGGTAACTAAATTTATTACAATGTTGCTTCTAAACTGAAAACGCAGATATTTGGGCCAAGTCTTTAGTTCACAAACACTTGTACTGCTAGCTTTTTTGTCGTGCCAGCCATTTAATTAGTTAATGTTATTACTTCAATTATAAACTGATTTATGACATGAAATAATTGAATGGCTGTCATGAATAATGAAACTAGCAGTGCAGTTGGTTACTAACTAAATAGTTTACCCAATAATCCGTTCTTTTAGTGTAGGGTATTGAAAATCAGCTAATGAAGCTAAATTTGTAATTTCAGAAATGAGACATAATCAACAAAGCTCTTTCGACTCGAGCCGAGCTATTATATCAAATCTTGAAGCTACACATGATTTAAATGATTAATTGATTGGACCAAATCCTTACAGCCAATTTGAGTTTATTTTTTTGTTTCACTAAACAAATATACTATGTGTTCTTATAGTGTCCAAAACTATACATTTCAAAAGTATAATGTTCACAATAATGTAATTGTATTACTTCGTGTTTCAACAGTACAGATTGCTGAATGTTTCTGAATATTTCAACAATAAAAACAGTTTAGAGAATAATTGTATTATTTTCATTAAAATATTACAACATTAATATTTTTAATTTAAAACAAATGTTTAGTATATTTTTCAAGATAGACATATTTTCAATTGAAATGTTCTTAGTAAATAGTCACTTATCTACATACAGAAATGTCACACCAATTAAACTTCTTACGCAACAAATGTGATTTGTGATTTTATAGATTATAAGAAATTTCTTATTTTCATAAAATCACATTATAATCTTATGCTTCATTTGTTAAGTACGAAGTTTAATTGGTGTGACATTTCTGTACGTAGAGAAAAGTGCGTAGAAAAGCGCGCGCTCTACGACGCATGCGCATTAATGTATATGGAGAATTTAATGGAGGACCTACGAGGATGTAACGAGGATTTCACCACGTCCTCTTTTAGTCCTCAAAACATGCAAAAGTGGAAATTTGCGCACATTTTGAGGACTTAAATAGGACTTGGAATATATTGAAATAAATCCTCTTTTGATCCTCCTAGGTTCTCGAAAATAGAGAATTTGGAGGATAAAAGGAGGACCTATATTTCGACTCGGGGTCCGTCCTTCCCCCCTTTCCACTTTTTTCCCTGAAATTTTAAAAATCCCCTAAAACACCTAAGATCGAGAATTCAGATCCAATTTTTTCCTGCCTTTTACAATGTTTCGATTGATTTTTTAAGAATCATAAACACAAATTCAATATATTAGAAAACACGACACTTCGTAGGAGATTCTTTTTGACGATACCAATTTCAAATATTTCCTAAACTATTTATTTGTTAATTTTTGTAGATTCGAAGCACATTATCCGCAGCAAAAAAAATCGCTAAATATTCAATCGAAAAACTAAATTAAAAAGATAAATAAATTCTGTAGGAGAAATATGAAGATTTTTCACGAAGAAGGGAAATAAATCCTTTTAAATCAAATAAATGTGGGTACGAATATTGATTTCTAATTAAAATGCTTCAAATTCCTAATATTTTGAGTAAAAATATTTTATTTTTAACGAAAAAGATAATTTCAAACCAAGAAGTTCAACTTTGAACTGATGGATCTTTAATCAAGAAAATTAATTTCTAAAAAAGTAGTTGAATTTTCAAACAAAAAATATGAATTTCTAACAAAAAATGTAATAGTTGATATTTTAATTTTAAGTCATAAATAGTTAAATTCAACTAAAAAATAAGAATTTACTATAAAACGCTTCAATTTTCAACATAAAAGTCAATTTTTAACGAAAAAAATGATTTCTTAACAAAAAATGTAATATTTGATGATTTAACCGAAAAAGATTTCAATTTTAGATCACAAACAGTTGAATTCAAACAAAAAATAAGAATTTTCTCTATAACACTTCAATTTTCAACAAAAATGTTAATGTTCAACCAAATATTAAAATCGTTAATAAACCAGTTCAATTTTGTACTCTACTGTTAAATTTTCAATCAAGAAACACGAATTTTCGACAAAATATTTTAATTTTCAAACCGAAAATGTGAATTTTCAACAAAAAATGTAATCTACCAAGAAAAAATTTGCAGTCAGTAAATAAAAAATTTCAACCGAATGTTTGAATTTTCAAGCCAAAAGGACGAATTTCCTACAAAATATTTAACTTTTCAACCTGTAAATATGAATTTTCTACCATGAAGATAATTTTTTACCAAACATTTGAAGTTTTAACAAAATAATTGAATTTTATACCAAACTAGTTGAATTTTCAATAAAAAACACGAATTTTCTACAAAACAGTTGATTTTTCAACTAAAAAGGATGAATTGTTTGAAAAAATGTTATATTTTCAACAAAATAATTAACTTTTCAACCACATAATAAAGCTTATAACCGAAAAGAGATGAATTCTCAACGCAAAAATTTTATATAAGGTAGATATTTCAATTAGAAAACATTTCAAGTTTAAATGAAAAACAGTTGAATTCGACAAAAAAAAAACGAATTTTCTAAAAATTAGGAACGTTTTGGTCCAACGAGATAAATTTTCAACTAAAGTGATCAGATACAATTTCTACCAAAATAGATTCATTATTAAACCAGAAAAAATAATTTGTAAAAAAATATTTAAATTTCTTGCCAAGAAAGATTTTTCAATCAAGAAAGAAAAATTTTTTTAACTTTAAAAGAAAGTTGTTATCTTCATAATTTTGCTATTTTCGTGAATAATATATTTTTGATTTCAGTGTTTTACACTATATTTTTTTAGCTGGAATTACAAATTTGTTCGACATATGATAGCTTGTAACTGATAAAAATACTTTGAAACCCAATTCCAAAGTTTTCGGAAACAAAAACAGAAAAAGCTGGTTTTTTAAATTGTAATGTTTGTGTTTTTATACTTATTCCTTCGTGGCATACTTCGAAAAATACTGAAAATAGTAAACTAGAAAACAATTGATAATAATAAGGAAACAATACCTATCTACTGATGAAATACATTCAAACATAAGCATTTATCTATTCTGTTGTTTGTCTATTTTTCAATGTTTGATCTTCTTGCATTTTTTTCTAATTTATTTTTCATCAGTAGAAAGTTCTGAAGTGTTCAACAGATTTTTTAAAGCAAGTTAAAAAAAGTTTAACACAATAATGACCAGAACACTTGCTAAAGAAAAGGCGCTACTGTTAAAGAGCACTTTTGTTCAATATTCGCGAGATATCCACATGATATCAAAAGTTTTTAATAACAAATTGAATCGCCTTGTATTCCCCTATTCTCGGAAAAAAATCCTTTTTTCAACCTAAAATTAAACTACTGAAGCGCTGTGATCCCTGATATGCCGATTTAAAAACGACGTGATCATTGCCATCTTACGGGTAAATATTGTGGTACAACACATAGAAACTGCAATCTAAATTATAATTGACTTCGATTTTTCGAGTATAACGTGTTTCGGTGAATGTTTAAGCATCGATATTAGACAAGATTATCATGCCGTTTTTAACTATTTATGTGTCTTTATGAGTGTGTGTGTATCTTTATGAGTTTGAGTGTTTACTTTTGAGTGTGAATATGTGTTGCTGAGTGTCGAGTGACACAGATAAAGTGGAAAATGAGAGGGATGGGGGCGAATATATGCATATTCATTTTTTGAATGTTAAATAGTTTAAAATTCATAAACTGATTTTTGCATGAATGTTTTTGTCATTAAAGACTTAATTGCCAATTAAAGTGTTGATGGTACCCAATGAATATTTATTTGTTGCTACTCGATGTATGATAATGAAATGACGCCATCTCAATTTGGCGGAGAGACTGAATATACATACTGACATTCATTGAGCATTTATCTTGCAGCCTGGATAAGTTGAATGGAGATATATGTATGAGTGGAATAAAAAGTATCTGAATATTGAGTGGCTAGTTTGCTTGGCTGAGCTTTGAAATTGCGGAAACTGTATTTTGCATGCATCAGATGAGGATAATAATAACAATAACTATAATTGGCTTTATTGGAATGTATTAAACATGCCCCATCGCATCGTTATAATTTCTATGGCATGGACGAATAATCAAGCGCGGAAAGCGAGAACTGTGGCAACTATTTGAAAGGTTAAATCGTACGTCCGGCTTGAACAATGCGGAAAGTTCGCGGGGAACAATTATCCGCGGAGTGGATCCGGGTACGGTTGAACAGGTTAGCCACTCTTCCGGAAATCGCTTCTGCGATACCTATCCTCGTCGCATCGGCTCGGCAATTTCTCGCACCTCCACAGGAAGTGGATTCCAGTTTCTTAATTTTCAGGCCCTTCAAATAGATAGATAGCGTGACTCACTTCCTCTTTTTTGTATATTTCGTTATATTTTTAATTAAACTGGAAAATTAATTTATTATCATGAAAAATGGTGGAAATGATTTGAAATAGATACAGTTCACGGCAAAATAAACTTAAAGTAATCAGATAATTTTATTTTGAAAAGGTTGCCGTATGTCAGGGGAAGCTTTGAAATCAGGGAAAAGTCAGGGATTCTGAAGAAAATATTGAAAAAGTCAAGGTATTTCTATAAGAGAAACTTTAAATAAATGTCAAGGATAATAAATTTGAAGTTTTTAAATTTTAAATTGAAATTGTTTTATTCCGTTTATTGCATATTTTGTGTTAAAAGATTAAAATTTCTTTGAATCTTCATTTTAAGAAAAAATGAAAAATTGATCAGGGGAAAATTTTGGAATTTTGAAAATGAAGT
The DNA here is from genome assembly GCA_932195095.1 of Andricus curvator. Taxonomy (NCBI): domain Eukaryota; kingdom Metazoa; phylum Arthropoda; class Insecta; order Hymenoptera; family Cynipidae; genus Andricus; species Andricus curvator. Next base: position 200,867 of record CAKNYM010052650.1, read on the forward strand.
TTTGCCACCACCGGGATATAATATTCTTGTCAGTCGTTTATTTGCCTTGTATTTCTATTTCTATTTCTTAATTTTTTTTCAATTTCTACCTCATGACGATTATATTTTAATTTAAAAATTTTACAGTTTCATTGAAAATTCAACCATTCTGATAAAAAGTCATCCCTTTTGGTTAAAAAATCAACTATTTTGATAGAAAATTAACTTTTTGTTGAAAATTCATATTTTTGTGTTGACAAATCAACTTAAACCTTTCTTGGTTAAAAATACAACTTCTTTTAGAAAATTCGTGTTTTTGGTTTGAATCAAAGTTTAACTATTTTGTTGAAAATTTATCTCTTTTAATTGCAAATTCAACTGCCTGACTAAAAGTTAAACTACTTCAATTTCTTATGCAAAATATTGAATACTGTCAATTACTGGTCTATTATTAATTTTTAAGTTGAACTACTTCGTTAAAGTTTTTTTTAGTTGCAGTTTCATCTCTGTTGGTTGATAATTTAACTATTTTCTTGAAACTGTGTTTTTTGTTGTTTTAAAATTACTTATCGAACTGGGAATGCAATTTTTCCATTTTCGATTGAAAATTTATTTATTTATTTTGATTCGCCTGTTTTGGTAGAAAAATAATCTTTTTGGTTTAAAAATTCATCTATTTTAGTGGAAATTTCATATTTTCTGGATAAAAATGGAAATGTTAGGTTGAAAATTAATCTTCGTTGGTAGAGAATTCAACAATTTTTTATTTAAAATGAAAATATTTTTTGCTTAAAATATCTGTCATTACATTATTTGTTGAAAATTCATCATTTTTGGTTGAAAATTGATCTACTTGGTTGAAGGTTTAACTAGTTTGTTAAAAACTTATTTTTGTTGTTGCAGGTTCATCTCTTTCGTTGAAAGTTGACTTATTTTGTTAAATATTGATGTACTTTAATTGAAAATTCAACTTATTGGGTAAAAGTTTTACTTCCTTGTTAACAATTTATTTTTACAGAAAACTCGTGTTTTGGCTTGAAAGTTCAACAATTTGAATGAACTTTTTTTCTTTCTTGACTGAAAAATCTTTATTTGTTGAAAATTTGTGTTTTTCTTTGGAAAATTCATTATTTCAGTTAAAAGTTTATTTTTTGGTTAAATCTTAGAGTATTTTGTTGAAAGTTCGTTTTTTGTGTGTTGAAAGTTAATTTTTTTGACCGAAAATTTAAGTTTTATATTTTCAGTACAAAAATTTTCTATTTTAGTTAAAAATTATATTATTTCAAACTTCATGTATTTTGTTGAAAATTCGTCTTTTTAGTATTAAAATTCATCTCTTTTGACAGAAATGTTATATTTTTTGGTTGGAATATTAACTAAATATAATAATGATAATATAATAATATAGTATATAATAATAATATAATAATAATGAAATATTAAATATTAATAATTTTTTGTTGAGAATTCACCTTTTTGTAGAAAATTCAACTTTCCGAGTTAATAATTTGATTGTCTTCTAAAAAGTTCATCCTTTCGGCTGGAAAATTAAACTATGTGGTTGTAAATGCAACTATATGGTTACATTTTTTTTAAATAATACATGCTTTCGAGTTTGAAAGCCAACTGTTTCCTCAAACATTCGACTTTTTGGCTTGAAAATGCAACTGTTTTTCGTTGAAGTTCAATCCTTTTTACTTGGAAATTCGACTATATGGTTGAAAATTTTTCTTTGTCATTAGCAAACTTAAGTATTTCGTTTCAAATTCAACTGTGTTGAAAATTGATTTATTTTGTTGAAAATTGAAGTATTATGTTCAAAAGTCATCATTTTGGTCGAAAATTCAACTATTTTGTTGAAAGTCATTTATTGGACCGAAAATTCAACTGTCTTCTGAAAAGCTCAATTATATTATTGAAAATGAATTTGTTTCTGGTTGAAGTTTAATCTTTTTTGTATGAATATTCGACAATTTGGTTGAAAATTCATCTTTTATGGTAGAAAATTTGTTTTTAAATGTATCACGAATAAAATGCTGATATTAGGATACTAATGGCCACGGAAAATTAAAAATTGATGATAGAAAAATCAGGGATAAAGTCAGGAAATTTTGAAAACGAAGTTTTGCGACAACCCTATGTTAAATTATTTCATTTTACTATTAGTTTATTACTGCATAATGGCATTTTGTGGTTGAAGAAGGTTACTTCCGTCACAGTGGTATTACAATAATTTTATCGATTGGATTTATTGCCCACCAGTGTATATATGAAAATTGACATTTTTTCCCCACGCCGAAATTCAAAATTTTTTTTCCAAAAACATTCCGGTTGATTCTAGAACTTTAGAAATCTCCCATATATTAAAAATTGGCTATGTAACATACAAAGAAACACATTAGAATGGACAAATAATTAGGCAAAAGGCTCTACTAATTTAATTAAAACACTTCCTGTTGAACGTGGAATGTTGAGAATCTACCATCATCTACCATAATCATCATATCTCCTAGCAGGAAAAGTCGCTAAATTTATTTGTAGGAATGTTGAAAGAATGTTTAAAGAATATTAAAACAACCCTAAAATAAATTCAAACGCTTTTCCTGGCATAAGATGTTTCCCACATTTATTTTCAAGAGATTTATAATGAGTGCAACTAGCAGAAAATGATTATCTACTATTGAAAATTGTTGCGACAACAAGTGGCAGCGTCATATATTACAAACTTAAGTAGTTGGTCCCACTACTTTATTAGTTGTCCCAACCAACTATCACATCTGCAACAGTAATTTTCTGTACATTTGGTGCGAGTTCCTTTCAAAAATAAGTATCTCCTCGATTCAACATTTAAAAAATTGCATGCTATTGTTTTGCTACCATTATGCAAAACGCATGCTACTACTGAAACTATCTTGAATATCTAAAATAGGTCCGAGGCCTGGTAATATCAGTGATGTTGCATTGAAATTTAAAGAAGTTAATGGAATTTCCATTGTATTGTGTTGAGGGTAGAATCGACCAATTTTGAAGTGACAATAAGAGACACTGAGAAAAATGGTTAGTTGGGGCAACTATTTAGTTTGTAAGATATGGTAATGCTATTTCATTCATTGGGACAACTATTTTATTAATTGCTGGTACTAATTGAATAGTCACAGCAACTAATGAAATTGTTGTTCCAACTAATAAAATGGCGGTATTAGCTAATGAAATAGCAGTACCACACAGTAAAAACTAAGCCTTCATTTTTATCTGGGATCCGTTTTTGGGTGTTCTAATATGATCTCACAAATAGTCTACTTTAGTAGCAGTTTCTGTCTTTTTTAGTTTGCTAACTTCAGATTGATAAATAATCCGAGATAACGAACTAAATTGATTCAGAGAGTGCATTGTTTCAATTGTTCCAAACATCAATCTTACAAAAAACAAAAAATAGATGAAAAGACCAGGGATTAAATTAGTGAGTTTCTGGGAAAATCAGTAAGAGAAGGTTTTCTGAGTCACAGCATACACATTTAAGGCAAAAATTCCAAAAGTGGACTTTAATTTAGGAAATATGATTAAATTGGTAGATTTCCATAAAAGTCGAGTGCGAGGGGGTTTATCAACTCATAGAACACAGAATTTTAACCTAAAATTTTTAAAATTGTATTAATTTGGCAGATTTTCATGAATTCTAAAACAAAGGAGTCTTTCGAGTCTCAAAATACGAATGTATACCCCGAAAAAAACCCTCGTATTGACTTTCACAGAAATATACCAGATTAATAACATTTTCGAAATTGATGTCAGCTTTTTGAATTTTGGGCCGAAAATTCCACTTTTGTGACTCAAAAAATGTTCTCTTACAGACTTTGATGAAAATTTACCAATTAAATAAAATGTTAAAAATTTGTTTCACCTTTTTCAATTCTAACCTCAAATTCGTAATCTGTTCCTTAAAACCCCACCTCTTACTCACTTTCATGGAAATTTGCCAGTGAAATAGAATTTCCAAAACTCAGGTTGGTATTTTAAATTCTTGAATTTTGAAGTATTAAGAGACTCGAAAATTCCCTCCTTTCCTATTTTCATGAAAATCTATCAAGTTAATAACATTTTACCAATTTTAAGTCAAATTTTGGAATTTTTCAATTTCGGACCCAAACTCCTTTTCTGTGTCACGAAACCCCTCGTACTAGCTTTCATAGAAATCAAATAATGCAATGAAATTTAAAAATGTTTAAGTTAATTTCTTGAATTTTTTACTTTCGACCTCAAATTTATTTTCTGTGACACGAAAATCCTCCTCGTACTGGTTTTAATGGAAACCTAACAATTAATGTATAAAATTCCTGCAAATAAAAACAAGAATCCAACGACCAAATTTGGACAACCACCATAAAATGATCATATTCTGATTTGATAATAATAAAAATAAAAAAGACGAAAAAAATAAAAAAAGGGAAGGAATTTTTCTTTCCTCTTTTTTATTTTTGTTCAAAGTAAAAAATTTTTTGTTTTTTTAAGACATTTTTTTTTTAATTACAATATGAGTATTTTATGGTGGTTGTTCAAATTTGGTCGTTGGATTCTTGTTTTTATTTTCAGGAATTCTACACATTAACTTGAGTATTGGACGTTAAATAGAATTTTGAAATTGATTTTAATCTAATTAAAAATTTTAATTTAGCTGACTTGGATTGGAGGTCATTTCTCACTTGGAGCATCGTTGTTTCATCACTGTTCCTACCTGCTCTAATATTTCTTACCTTGATAAGAGTGCTGTATGAGCACCGAAACGTTGGTAAATATTATGAATGTTTTTTTGTTGTGAGTTGATAATAATAAAAATAAAAAACACTAAAGAAATAAAAAAAAAAGAGGAGGAAGGGGATTGGGTTGGTTGCCCTGTCATTTTTCTTTCCTCATTTTTATTTTTGTCTGAAGAAATTTTTTTTTTTTTTTAAGAAAAATTTTTTTTTTCAAATTACAATAGGAGCATTTCGTGGTGGTTGTCCAAATTCGTTTGTTGGATTCTTGTTTTTATTTTAAGGAATTCGATACAGTAACTTGAATATTGGACGTTAAATAGGATTTTGAACTTTATTTTAATCTAATTTAAAATTCTTAAATTTTAACATAACAATTTAACTACATTTTCAAAATTTCAGTCAAATGTTTTAGTTCTTGAATGTGGACTCTAAATTCCTTTTCTGTGCTCCGAAAACCCCCCTTGTGCTAAGTTTCATGGAAACCCAGTATTTTATAAAATTTTCAAAATTTAAGCTGTTTTTTTGAATTGTTGAATTTTTACCCCAAATTTCTGTTATGTGCCCCGAAAACCCCTCGTACCGAATCTCATGTATATTGTATATCTATCTACCAAACTAATAAAATTTTTTTAATTTCAGTTAAATTTTTTAATTTTGACCCCTGATTCGTGTTGTGCGCCTATAGAACTTGCTATCGGCGTTGTAATACAGAGTCTTTGATTAAAATTATGTTTTAAGAATCAACTTAAATAACTTCAACAGCAAAAAGTAATACCTTCAGCTAATTTTTTTTTTGTATATTTTTTATCATTTGAGTGCCTCAAAAATTTAGGATTCCGAATTAGGCTCTAAATATTAGACTCAAAATATTCAGGAGTTTATATTTAGGTGAATTTGATGTTTCAAATTATTCCGACTGCTTAAAATTTTGTATATTGGACTTAAAATTTATATAAACGAGCTGATTTGAGGAACCTACAAATTTTCTGGACACGTAAATATAGATTGAAAAATTAACTTGTGAGATTTTGAATGCATGGAAATATTGCTTAAAAATTATACAAACCAGTTGATTTGAGAGTTATACCATTTTTAAAAGTATCCTGATTAAATATTGGACATAGCCCTAATTCAACATTTCTTTTTCAAAGTTAGTCCTTAAGGGTGTTGATTAGATCCGACTTGGAATTTTTTTTTCTAGGCACGGCACTGACTCTATATATATTTTTTCCCAAGCATTTGAGAACGAAAGAAAGAAAACTTGTCAAATATCCGGGGTTTTGCGAGATCCTGGGATCAACAAAATTGATAGGAATGAAGCCTTTTGCTGAGGCAATCATTATTTCCACGGAAATTATAAATTTTGCGAAAGGGAGAAATCTGCGGATGGCAGAAGACAGCATTTGAACGGCAAGAACCGTTCGCAAATTTATTTTTTTACTCACAATTCTGACATCACAGAAGCATTTTCAGAGGTCATGCAATATTCAAAGACCCAAAACTTGATGATGGCGAACCTAAATTTTTCGAAATACGTCGTGAAATGGAGAAAAATGTAGAATAAAATTGAGATGTCCTGTGTATGTGAATTAGACTGTAGTAATAAGCAGCAAAGCAAACGCGGCATATAGACCATCTGTAAAATTCGCGCTGCAATGCTCTGAAGTCCGTCCCGATTTCGCGAGTGGCAATGTGTGGTGCGGACTTCAGAGTATTGCAGCGCGAATTTGACAGATGGTCTATATGCCGCGTTTGCTTTGCTGCTTACTACTACAGTCTAATTCACATACACAGGCATCTCAATTTTATTCTACATTTTTCTCCATTTCGCGACGTATGTATGTATACCATTAAGCCATTTCCCTTTCAGGGTAGGCGTGACACTACCCGATTCGAGTAGTGTTTCTAGGTTAGTTTCTTGTAGGAAAGAACTACAAGTGTGGGCTCACCACACCCACGATGTGCCAACAGCACTCAGTTTTCTCGAATGGTCACCCATCCAAGTACTAACCGCGCCCAACGCTGCTTAACTTCAGTGATCTGACGAGAACTGGTTTTTTCAGCGTGGTATGGCTGTTGGCCATATACGTATTTCGAAAAATTTAGGTTCGCCATCATCAAGTTTTGGCTCTTTGAATATTGCATGACCTCTGAAAATGCTTCTGTGATGTCAGAATTGTGAGTAAAAAAATAAATTTGCGAACGGTTCTCTCCATTCAAATGCTGTCTTCTGCTATCCGCAGATTTCTCCCTTTCGCAAAATTTATAATTTCCGTGGAAATAATGATTGCCTCAGCAAAAGGCTTCATTCCTATCAATTTTCTTGATCCCAGGATCTCGCAAAACCCCGGATATTAGACAAGTTTTCTTTCTTTCGTTCTCAAATGCTTGGGGAAAAATATATATGGAGTCAGTGCCGTGCCTAGAAAAAAAAAATTCCAAGTCGGATCTAACCAACACCCTTAATACAGGATCTTAGAAACCGACGTAGCATCAAATTGACATGGACAGAAAATTTAAGTATTGAGTGAATTTAAAAGTCGAAAAGATCTAACAGTTTGAACGCGCCCGACATTCACATGTCATTTCGGGGTTACGTTGGTTTCTAAACTTGCGAGTTTAGAATTTGTTTGATCAGATTTAGTTGCTGAAAGATGATTCTCATTTCGAGCCTATTTCAATCCACAAATCGACCTTATTTTATTAGATTCGCGGATCAAACTGAAGTGCAATTGTTTTGTTGCGTGAACTGTTTTAATACCGAATTAAGTTCTAAATCGAATCCTAGTTTTTACATATCTTACAAACAACAATAACCATTTTTTTTCAGTGGAGTGCGCGCACATTTGTGCTTTTATTGTCGTCGCTTTAACGGGGTACACCTAGTGACTCTTATGTATCGTTTACATCGATCACGGTTACATGTACTGAAGGACGAGTAAGTAACTCTGCCCTTTCGCGGCAATGCTGTGTTAAACTAAAGGATCTGCTCGTGACAACGATTAACGCCCTGACACGTGCACCGATGCGATTATACCGAGACGATGGGAAAAGTTTCTCCACCCCCTCAGCTCCGGACCGGACATTAATAACCTGGAAAGTCTATTATAATACTTCCTCCCGAGCGAGAAGCCCAACAAATCTCGAGGCCGATAACGTTCCTCTCAAGCTGAAAAACTTTGCCGGGTATTAAAGGAATTTCACTCTCGCTTCGTGGCAAATGGAAGAAGCGAACTTTCGGATAATTCACCGCGCGCTATTCTATGCAAATTGCTCATCGATGGAGGTTCTCCATTATTCTAATCTTATTGGACATGGATTACATTATTTTAATCGTTCTACAAAGAGAACTCGATTTTTTCTCAAGGCGATTTTATAGTCAACACTCTTAGAAATTTCTATGGAAATTTTCAGAGACGCGTCATTAAAGGTTTATGCTGAAACCGCTTCAAAATTTTCCTAAACAGGAACAGAAATTTCAACAATGGCAACTGCATAAAGCATATGTCACATATGTTTCAGAAAATTCTGTTAATATAATTTTTATTGTGAAGACAAATATATACTGCAAATTAATATTCAATTTTATCAACTAACGGAACGTCTCAAAATTACAGATATAACTTACAGGCCTCACAGGCCGGATGCTATATCCCCTATTGTACCCTATATTCAGTTGAGGTTCCTAAAGTACCCTATTTTCAAGATTTGTTCCCTATATGGTAACCTATTTGCAGTCCATAATGGCTGCCACACAGTCACTATCAGTCACTTTTTTTCTCAATCACTTTTCAGTTATTTTTTAAGATAAAGCCACTATAGTCACTTTGTAAGAAAAAGTCACTTTTCTTTGAATAAATAACTCATGGGTTAATCACTATTCAATATATATTCTACATATACCTATTTCTGAATTTTCTTGAATTATTTTGAAATATTTCAGGGTATTTTTAAAGATTCCGAAAAATTTTGAATAGATTTCAATAACCTGAAGGGATGTTTAAGATTTTAAGGTATTTTTAAAAATTCTAAGGAATTTTCAAGAGCTTTTAAAAGTTTCAAGGGATTTCAAAAGATTTCAAAGAATTTTAAATATTTTAGGGGATTTTAAAAGATTCCAAGGAATTCTATTATTATTATTAATTCGAACGTATTTCAAAGCGCTTGAAATATTTTAGGATAAAGAATTTTCTAGAATTTCGGAAGAAATGGAACGATTTTACAGGATCTGTTAGGTTTTAAGATATGTATTTTAAAAGATTTCTCGGTATTTTATAAGGTTTCCGGCGATTTCAATTATTGTAAGGATTTTTTAAAGCTCTCAAGGTATTTTAATAAATTTTCCAGTATTCCAGGAAATATCAGATTTCATAGAATGTCACGAGAAATGTCACCCTGAATTCTTATTAATTTATCCTGAATTCTTTTAATTCTTCAGAAGTCTTTTGAATTTTCTTGAATTCTTCTAAATTTACTCAATTCTACTTAATTCAATGGATTAATTTTTTTTTTTAATTTCTGTTTACTTGATCCTGAGAATGAATTGATAAAATGATCAAAGTATTTGGAATATTCTGAGATATTTTTTCAAGTACAATATTTAAGGGTATTGTAAAAGATTTCCAGGCGTTTTCAAGGGCTTCAAAAAGTTTTAAGGAATTTCAAAAGATATTAAAATTTTTTTAATATTTTAAGAAATTTTAAAAGATTCCTAGAAATTTGTTATTACATTATTATTATTATAGTTTGAAGGGATTTCAAAGACTTTGAAATATTTTAGGGTATTTTAAAAGATTCCAATGCATTTTCAAGAGATTCAAACAATTTTAAGGGATTTTAAACATTTGAATGCGGTTTTGAAGAATTTCCTAGAATTTCGAAGATATGGAAGAATTTCACAGGACCTGTAAGGTTATAGGATATTTTAAAAGATTCTAAGGGATTTTATAAGATTCTCGAAGATTTCAATGACTTTTTGACATTTTAAGAGCTCTGAAGGTATTTTAATCAATTTTCCTGGATTTCAGAAAGTATTATCAGATTTCATGTAATTTCATAATGGATTTCGAAGAATTTATTCACAAGAAGTGAGGAATCCGGTAGGTTTTCAAAGATTTCAAGAGATTTTCAAATAGTTTTTGCAATTCATTTGGACTTCGCTCTGAATTATTATAAGTTTATCCTGAATTATTTCAAATTCTTTTGAATTCTTCTAAATTCACTCAATTCTACTCAATTCAGTGGATTTTAAAAAACTTTTGGTTTAATTCATCTTGAAGTATTAAAAACTCACTTTAAATTCTCAGGCATTTCATCCAATTCTTTCAAATTCTCTTTAAGCTTTCTGAATTCATTTCAAACTTACTCGATTCAATGATTTTTTTCATATTCTTGAATTTTTGTAATTCACTTAAATTCTTCTAAATTTACTCAATTCTACCTGATCAGTGGATTTTGTTAAATTTTTAAATGTTTTTATTTAATTGGTCCTGAAGTTTTTTAACCTCACCTTGAATTCTTAGGCATTTCATTCAATTCTTTTGAATTCCCTCGAATTTTTGTAAGCTCATTTCAAAGTTACTGAATTCAATGAAGTTTTTTCATATTTTTAAATTATTTTCAATTCATTTGAATTTTTTAAAATCCATCTTGAATTTTTATGAATTTCATGCAATTTTTGTCGTTTGCCTTAAATTCCTCAAAATCTATTCTAATTTCATGGAAATCAATGGAATTTTTTTTCCAATTAAATTTAATTTTTTCAAATTTAACTTGAATTGTTTTGAAGTCTTATGAATTTATCCTGAATTTGTTACCCTTTGAGCGCGAAAAAAGTACCCTTTTGTCCCTATATTTTATCTCGTAGGTGCTGTGAGGCCTGAACTTATCTAGCCAAGAGGGCGCCATTTGACGTAAACAGCAGACTCACCATCAAATTGAAACCTGGATTAATTATTAATTTACACAGCTGCTACTAGTCACTTGCGGTCCTGATCAACCTTTTTTAGCAGTTTATTCACGGGGCAGATGATCGCAGTATCTTGTCACCATTTTATTGCAAAGATAATTCGCTCATCAACTGATCTTCTAGGTCGTTGACTTTATTCGTGATTTTAACATTTCTTTCACGCTTGAGATCATTCAATATCGGAAAAAATAGGTTCACTGCATCTTTATAATTCAACGCAACTTTTTGCAGTGCATTGCCGCCCATGACCACAATCACCATGCTTTGTCCGCTTTGAACGCGATCGAGAAGCGAGGAGTGCGCAGTTTCTAACTGCGCACTTCTTTCGGTCACGATAACTTATGCTTCTGTTACCATTCAGGAATTTTAGGGAACTATTTACTATTTACACTTCTAACGGTGAAGGTTTTAGTGCCAAAGTGTTTATAGATAAAGCTACACTAAAAAAAATTGGCTGGGACAACTAGTAAAGCGGTATGGCTAACTCCTTTAATTTGTAATAGATGATACTACTTTTATTTCTAAGAATGGTAGTAGTTGTCCTTACTACTTTTCTTGTTGTCGGAACAACTTCCGGTGGTAGATAACCATTTTTAGGTAGTTGTACTCACTACTTCAAGTAGTATGCCTTTCTACTAACTTGGTAGCTCTGATTTAATAAATTAGAAATATCCAAACTATTAAAATTAGTAGTTTTTACTTGATCCTGAAAGGAAATATAAATCATTCATCAGAAATAAATTTCCCTGAATGAGGGTATACAAACTTAAAGAATTCATGTTTCATAAATAAACTCAATCGTAGGTAAAAAATACTTAAGTCGAGCGACATGTGTAACTTTCAAGAATTTACATAAGTCACCTAAATTCGTTCTCCTAATAAAAAGCTTGTTGTCCCAAACAACATTTTTTCCAGTGTATATGAGGATGTTTACTAACCGGGAAACCGGGAAACAGCCGGAAATTAAAATAAAACCGGGAAAATCAAGAAATTAACCGGGAATACCAATTCAAGTCCGGAATCACATTTAAAGTTTTGGAAAATGTAATATAAGATTCCTGGGGGAAAAATCTATAAGGATTTAGAAAAATTTTCTGTTTTGAAGGTCTCTCAAAATTTGAGAAATAATTGGAGGCAGTTTAAAAGATATTTAAAAATTCTTCTCTTGGTAGAAATTTTACCTTGTTGGTTAAAATTGGAATTGTGGATTTTCAAATAGAAAAGAGGACTTTTAAATGAAAAATGTAATAGTTGATATTTCAGCCAAAAAATATTTTGATTTTAAAACAAAAACACATAAATTCATCCAAAAAGATGAACTAAAAAAAAAGTTGTTTTTTCAGTTAAGAAAGAAACAAAATTTCAACAAAATTATTAAATTTGTAAGCCAAAAAGACGAATTGCCTACAAAAAAGTTGAATTTCGAATCCGAAAATATGTATTTTGAATAAAAAAGTTAATTTTCAACCAAATAGTTGAACTTTTCGCACAAATAATTGAATTTTTGACCCAAAAAGAGGAATTTTCATTAAAATAGGTAGTTTAACTTTTGATCAAGTAGTTGTATTTTCAACTACAAAATATGAATTCTTAACGAATAATAGTGGACATTTCTACGAAAAAATATTTAATTGTTAATTATAAATTCATCCGAAAAACGAGTTTTCAATAAATAGTTGAAATCTCAACCAAAATAGATTATTTTTCAACCAAACTGTTGCTGTTTTAACCAAAAAAGATGACATTTCTACCAAAAAAATAAGCATTTTCAACCAAGCAGTTTCATTTTTAACCCAAAAGGACGAATTTTCAAAAAACATGTACCTTTTCCAAGAAAGAGATGAATTTTTATCAAAATAGTTGAATTTTCAACGAAAAAATTTTTTCAGTCAAGAAAGAATAAAAATGTCAACCAAATTGTTGAATTTTTAAGCCAATAAGAAGAATTTTCTACAAGAGTTGAATTTTTACGAGAAATTGTAAATTTTTATTTAAAAAAAAAAATAATAATTTTCAACCAAATAGTTGAATTTTTAGACGAAAATATAGTTGAATTCGCAACGAAGAAATATGAACTTTCACACAAAAATATTTTGATTATCTTATTGGGTTCTATTCATTAAGTTCGAAATTAAGTGCAAAGATGCGAAAAAGGCTGTATAAAGAAGAAAAACACTGAAAAACCTGCAATAAATAGGATTTTAAATAATTTTTAATACTTACAAAATGTGTAATAACGTACATAAAACGGCGTATCAGATAAAAGTATGTTAGTTTTTTTATTTATAATTTTGTTATTGTCGTGAAACATGAGAGCTTTTAACTAATAAAAATACATTAAAAAAATTCAAACATGAGCATTTTTCAGTTCTGTTTATCTATTTTTCAATCTGTGACCTTTTTGATTTTTTTCCGATGTATTTTTATCAGTAAAAAGTTCTGAAGTGTTTAACAGATTTTCAAAAGCTAGCCGGATACCCATACAGTATAAACAAAATTTAATAATAAATGAAACCCCATTTTAATTATCGTTTTTCGGAAAAAATCACTTTTTTTACCTAAAATTGAACTACAGAACCGCTCTGATCATTGCAAAGACAACTCGAGTTTTTTCAAGGCGATTTTTTAGTCAAGATTTTAGTACCTCCTGGAATTCGTGGATAGAAAATAAATATTGAAAATTATTTATTAAAAATTTGTTTCTTGAGTACGTTATATTTTTTTAGAGGAGTAATTAATTTTTTGGATCATGAAGTTCGGTAGTTTGGGAAACCACACTGCACTCTGATTTTTTGTTACTCAACATCTGTACACATGCTCTTGAAACTGGGACAGAGAACTTTGTTGGACCTTTTTGTAAACATGAAAGGCTCCTTACGGGATGATATTTAAGCTGGATTATTTAATTTTCAGAAAAATTGTTATCATAAAAAGGTTGTCGTTTCATCTGTCGCTTTTAAGTAGATTATTTTCAGAGTTCTACTAAATATTTTTTATTAAGTTTTGGGATTCGTAATGATTATTTTTGGAGAACAGTATAAGAATTTATGGAAAAGTGTATCCGTTTCCTAATTCACAATGAGAATAAAATTATCAGTTCAAGAAAAATTCAAGTTAAATTCAAAAGAATTCAAATTAATCAAATGTCTAAGAATTCAAGGCACTCGAGTTTAAAATGCTTCAGAATGAATTAAATAAAAACTTTTTAAAACTGAAAGAAAAAACATTTAATTGAGTAATTTTCGGTGAATTCAGAAGAATTCAAGTGATTCAAAACAATTAAAAAAATATCAAAAAATTAAAGAGAGTTGAATATAAATTAATAAGAATTCAGTGTAAAATCCAAATTAAATGCCAAAAGTATTTGAAAATCTCTTCAAATCTCGAAAACGCTACGAAATCCCTCAGTTATCATGAATACTTTTTTCGAAATATATTATAATATCATAAAATCCCGTCAAATTCTATGAAATCTGATGATCTTTCCTGAAATCCTGGAAAATTTATTAAAATACTTTAGGGTTTTTAAATACTTGAAAATCATTAAAATCCTTGAAAATCCCTGGATATTTTTTTAATGTTTTGAAAATGCCATAGGATCTTTTAAAATACCCTAAAATATTTTAAACCCTTTGAATTCCCTTCAAATTATTGAAATACATTAAAAATTCCTTTCATTCTTTTTAAATTCTCTAAAATTTTTCAAATCCTTTCAAATCTTTTAAAATTCCTTGAAACTTTTTAAAGCTCTTGAAAATTTCTGGGAATTGTTAAAATTTTCCTATAATTTTACAAATCCTTTCCTATAACTTCAAATTATTTAAATATATGAAAAATAGCCTAAGATATATTTGAAATCTTTTGAAATCCCTTACTATTCTTTAATGCTTGAGAAAATTCCTAGGAATTCTTAAGAATACCCTAAAATCATTAAAATTCTTTAAAATCCCTTCAAATAATTGAAATCAATAAAAAAATACTGGAATCTTTTCAAATTCCCTTAAATATTTCAAATACTTTGAAATGTTTTGAAATCCTTCGAAACTTTTTAAAGCTCTTGAAAATTTCTTGGAATTGTTAAAAATTTCCTATAATTTTACAAATACTTTGAAATAACTTAAAATTATTTAAATATATTTAAAATCCATTAAAATATTTTGAAATCCCTTAACATTTTTCAAAGCTTGAGAAAATTCCTATGAATTTTTAAGAATACCCTAAAATCATTAAGATTGTTTGAAATCCCTCAAATTATTGAAATAAGTAAAAAGATTGGAATCTTTTAAAATTCCCTTTAATACTTCAAATCCTTTGAAATGTTTCAAAATCCCTTGAAACTTTTCAAAACTCTTTAAAATTCCTTGGAATCTTTTAAAATACCCTAAAATATTTTAAATCCTTTAAAATCTTTCGGGATACCTTTAAATCATTGAAATCTAGTAAAAATTCCTTAAAATATTTTGAAATACCTTAAAATAATTCAAATTCTTTGAAATAGTTTGAAATCCCTCGGAAATCTTTAAAACTCTTGGAAATTCCTTGGAATCTTTTAAAATACCCTAAAATATTTGAAACACTTTTAAATTTTTCTTAATACCTTCAAATTATTGAAATCAACTAAAAATTTCTTGGCATCTTTCAAAATATGTTACAATCTTTAAAATTATTTACAATCTTTGGAAATACCTTAAACAATTTGAAAATCTTTGAAATCCAACGAAATCCCTCGATTTTCGTTAATAAATTCTTTTTAATATTTACTAAAATATCTTGAAAGCTTTTATTATTATATACCATTAAGCCATTTCCCTTTCAGGGTAGGCGTGACACTACCCAATTCGGGTAGTGTTTCTAGGTGGATAGTTTTCTTTTAGTTATAAATAACTACAAGTTTGGGCTCACCACACCCATCATATGCCAACAGCACACAGTATTCTCGAATGGTCACCCATCCAAGTACTAACCGCGTCCAACGCTGCTTAACTTCAGTGATCTGACGAGAACTGGTTTTTTCAGCGTGGCATGGCCGTTGGCCATTAAAAAAAATCATTGAAATGCTAGAAATCTTATAAAATTCCTTGTAATCTGTTAAAATATCCTAAAACCTGATAGGTCCTATACAATCGTTCTATATCATCCGAAATTCTACGAAATTTTTCAAAACGCCATGATTATTTTCAATTCCTTAAAATCATTCAAATCTTTAGAAACACCTTTGAACTTTATAAAATTCCTTGAAAGCTCTAAACCTCTTAAAAATTCCTTGAAAGTTATAAAAATACACTTCAATCCTTAAAATCCTTTGGAATATCTCATAATTATTGAGCTTTATTTAAAATTCCTTAGACTCTTTTAAAATACTCTAAAATATTATAAATCCCTTAAAACCTTTTGAAATTTTTCGAACCTTGTGAATGCTCTGAAAATTTTTTTGAAATTTAAAAAAATGCCCTCAAATTTTCAAAATTCTTCAAAACCCTTAAAAATTATTGAAATCAATAAAAACTTTCTTGAAATATCTAAAAATCTTTAGAAATACCTTGAAATATTTGAAAATCTCTACAAATTTTGTGAAATATCTGTATTCTTGCGAATAAATTCTTTGAATATTTCCTGAAATTCAGGAAACTTGATTGAAATACCTTGAGAGCTTTTAAAATCCCTTCAAATGATCGAAATCCTTGGAAATCTTTTAAAATATTCCTCTGGATATTTTATAAATCCCTTAAAAGCATTCCTTAAAAATTCTTTAATCTCTTGAAACTGCCTTGGAATATTTTAAAATACTCCCGAAATCTTTTCAAATCCCTTAAAACTTTTTAAAGCTCTTGAAAATTCCTTGAAAATTTTAAAAATACCCTAAAACCTTTAAAAGCCTCTGGAATACCTTCAAATTATTGATATCTATTAAAAATTCCTTGGAATCTTTCAAAATATCCTAAACTATTTCAAATCTTTTGAACTCCCGTGAAAATTCTTTAAACTCTCAGAAATTTCTTGAAATTATTTAAAATACCCTAAAATCCTTTGAAATTCATTCAAGTTTTTGAAATTTATTACAAAATTTTTAAACTCTTTTTAAATAGCCCCCCGAAAATTTGTTTAAATCTCGTAATAGCATTCAAATTTCTTAAAATATTTAACAAGAATTCAGGAAAATTCAGAAATATGTATAGAACTGAATTTAATAGTGTTTAACCCGTGGGTTAACTTATTAGAAGAAAAGTAACTAACGTTCATTTTTCATTTAAAAAAGTGACTACAGAGACTTTATCTTAAAAAAATGACTAAAAAGTGATTAGAAAAAAAGTGACTAAATGTGACCATGTGGCATCTCTGATTATTCTTTACAGTAACTTACAGTGCTTCTTACAGAAATTGGCTGCCTCTTCAAATTGTTTTGGATAGAAAATTCGTCCTTTTGGATTGAAAATTCATCTTTGGTAAAAAAAGTCACCTTTTTTAGTAGAAAATTAATTTATTTTCTTGAAAATTCAACTATTTTGTTCAAAATGTTTTTTTTTGTTCAAGGGTGAAACTGTTTGGTTGAAAATTAATCAGTTTTTGTTGAGGATTCAACTATTTTGTTGAAAATTCCTTTTTTTGTTTGTTGAATTCACCTGTTTGAACATTTCTCCTTTTGGATTGCAAATTTAGTTTTGCTAGGAAAGTCACCTTTCTTGATTGAAAATTAATTATTATTAATTAAAAAGTCTGCTTTTATATTTTTTGTTTGGAATTCATATATTTTAGGTGATAAGTAAATTTTTCTGTTGAAGTATGAACTATTACATTTTTTATTGAGAATTTATTTTTTTTATTCGTCGCAAATTCAACTTTTTTATTGAAAATTTGTCTTTTTGGAGAGAAAATTCGTCCTTTTAGATTGAAAATTGATCTTTGGCTGAAAAGTAAGGTTTTTTGGTTGAAAGTTGATTCTTTTTAATTAAAAAGTCTGCTATTATATTTTTGGTTTAGAATTCATATCTTTCAGTTGATAAGTAAATTATTTTGTTGAAAATTCAACTATTTTGTCAAAATTTCATCTTGTTTTGCTCGAAAATTCATTGGTTGAAGATTCATCTCTTTGGTTGAAAATTTAACTATTTTAT
>CAKNYM010052650.1:226269-238992 GCA_932195095.1 Andricus curvator
ATATTTTCTCGCAAATTTGTCTTTTTTGGTTGAATTCAACTGTACTGGGCCTAAAATTGAAATGTTTTTCGGTTGAAGATTCATCCCTTTGTTTGAAAATTAGTTTTTTTTTGGTTGAAAATTCCATTCGGTTGAAAATTCGTCATTTATGGTAGAAAGTTAATCTTCTCAGTTCAAAATTAATCTTTTGGGGTTGAAAATTAAACAGTTTGTTAGAAAAATTGACTTTTTGTTTTGAAAATTCAACAATTTTATAGAAATCTAAACTATTTTGTTGAAAATTTACTTGTATTGTGGAAAATTTCTACATATTTTAGTGTTGAAAATCCAACTGTTTTGTAGAAAATTCGTCTTTTCGATTGAAAATTCCCTACTTTCTTTCAGATTTCCAGTTTTTGCTGACCTGTGGCCACCCTCTTTAATAATTCTTTGATTCATTTTTTTATATAGCTAGTAATATTTTTTTCTTGCTTGCTAGAATATTCAAAGACGAATTAGATAATAAAACAAAATTTCGTTAATCTAAACGTTGAAACCTTCAGATGGTTCTTCCTTTGTGGGAATATCGATCAGTCCGAAGGGATGTTCAATTGTCGAAGATACATGAAATTATTCAAATTCCATAATCGCTCATACCTGAAATCTAGATCTCTTGTTGCGGAATTTATGCTTGGAGACATCTATGGAGAGTAAGGTAGTTGCGTCCATATTAGTTAGCTTTACCATGAACGTTCACCCATAGAAATTCCCTGGAATCCATCTAACGCTAAGTACTCCCTCGGGAGTACATCTGATTCCGTAAATGAACCTGTCCGACCTCATAGAACAACCTGAATGGTCTCTTGAATCCCCGCAAGCTCCACTTCGAAATCGCTGTAGGAAAATGACTAGGTTCTTTAAATAGAATGCACTTTCACAACCACATAGTCACGTGTTTATTGTCACGTGCGGTAGCTGGAGAGCAATTTTCCGCTGGATTTAAACTCTTCTTGATTAAATTTTCATCTTAATGGAAGACATTATAAAAATCTAATATAAAAGGCTTTATTCTGAAATTAAATAGAGAGAAGCGAGGAATTTTAAACTTGTAAAGTCACTTCAAAATTTTCTTTTTAAATCCGAAGTTTTGAGATGGCTTGTAAACTGAAGCCTTCCGCAGGGTGACCGTAGGTCAGGAGGGTTGCTACAGAACATGGAAAACCTGGAAAAGTCCTGGAATTTTGATAAAGTACCTGGAAACCATGTCCGAGAAGTTAGCACACCAACAATTAAGTATCCAAATTTTGTTTAATGGAATTGTTTGGATGCGTTTGGAAGCCAATTTTTTTCGTTTGGACGGCAAAACTCAAAAAGATATTGAGTTTTCAAAATTGGAGTGCAGCGGAACAAATTTTAATTTTTTTCCAAATTTTGTTTACCAATCGTTTGGATGTCGTTAGGATGCGTTTGGAAGCTCACTTTTGACGTTTGGACGATGAAATTGTGTGAGTCATCGAATAGAAAAGTCATTAGCACCATACTCGCGAGCGGCGCCTTCTCAAGTGGTAGTGAACTTCTTTGGTCAGCCGTGTCCTGAAATATAATATGATGCGTCACCGCGAAAACTGTGGTACCGAAACTTTCCAAAAATGTTCAAAATTTTTGGGTTATCTAAATTACCGTATATTTTCAAAATTTCTAAAATTTTCAAACTTTCTGAAATTATAAGGAATATCAAAATTTCTGAATTTTACAAAATGTTCAATTTTCCCAAATTTCCCAAATTTTCTAAAATTTGTGAAATTTGTAAAATATTCAGATTTTGTAAAATTTGTAAAATATTCAAATTTTGTAAAATTTTTAAACTTATCAAAATTACTGAATTTTTTGAAATGTTACACATTTCTACAATCATTCAAATTTCTTGAATTAATTAATGACAAATTTTAGAAAATTTGGGAAATTTAAGAAAATTGATCATTTTGTAAAATTCAGAGGTATACCATTAAGAAATTTCGATAATTTTGATAATTTCAGAAATTTTGAACATCTTAGAAATTTTGAAAATTTTGAATATATACGGTAATTTAGATAATCCAAAAATTTTGAACATTTTTGGAAAGTTTCGGTACCACAGTTTTTGCGGTGACGCATCATATTATATTTAAGGACACGGCTGACCAAAGAAGTTCACTACCACTTGAGAAGGCGCCGCTCGCGAGTATGGTGCTAATGACTCTTTTATTCGATAAGTCACACAATTTCGTCGTCCAAACGTCAAAAGTGAGCTCTCAAACGTATCCTAACGACATCCAAACGACTGGTAAAAAAAATTTGGAAAAAAATTAAAATTTGTTCCGCAGCACTCCAATTTTGAAAACTCAATATCTTTTTGAGTTTTGCCGTCCAAACGAAAAAAATTGGTTTTCAAACGCATCCTAACGACATCCAAACGATTTGTAAAAAACTTTTCGAAAAAAATTAAAATTTGTTTCGCAGCGTGAAGTTAGCACTTTAATTTTGAAAACTCAATATCTTTTTGAGTTTTGCCGTCCAAACGAAAAAAATTGGCTTCCAAACGCATCCTAAAAACATCCAAACGATTCCATTAAACCAAATTTGGATATTTAATTGTTGGTTTGCTAACTTCACGGACATCTGGAAACCCTGGAAAAGTTCTGGAAATTTGAGAAAGTACCGAGAAAAGCTGGAAAATACTGGAATTTTGGAAAATAGCCTACAAAACCTGAAAAAGTCCTAGAATTTTGAAAAAGAGCATGGCAATGTTGACATTTCTTCTTGAGGTTTTAATAATTATTTTAGCACTGTTTGATTATCTATTTAATCTATACCATTAAACCATTTCCTTTTCAGGGTAGGCGTGACACTACCCGATTCGGGTAGTGTTTCTAGGTTTTTCTTGTAGTTATAAATAACTACAGTGTGGGCTCACCACACCCACGATGTGCCAACAGCACTCATGTCAGTATTCTTGAATGGTCACCCATCCAAGTACTAACCGCGTCCAACGCTGCTTAACTTCAGTGATCTGACGAGAACTGGGTTTTTCAGCGTGGTATGGCCGTTGGCCATATCATTATCAATAATAATTAATATTCTTTAATTAATATTGATAATATTAAAATTTTAATTTTTTCATTAAATAATAAAAGACTAATTATTAGTATTGGTTTAAGAATATAATCGCGAGGTGTATCTTAAAATTCACAGATTTATAGATTCATATATCGACGCCTCCATTCAATATGAGTCTATGTGCTGACAGCGCTCTGTATGAGACTATTCCCTATGCTTATACACAGCGCATAGTCTCATACACGGCGCTGTCAGAACATAGACTCATATTGAATGGAGGCGTCGATATTTGTTCTGAAAAAATACGGAAGAGAAAAATTGTAATTAAATTAAAATTATAATAATTTATATAATAATACGAAGGCAACCATTTTTATAAATTAAATTCTAATAATGCATTTATTCATGCAATGAATAGTTATTAAACACACTTATATCATTATTGATTTAAAAAAATTGAAATAACTTTAGAAATAATCTACATTTTTCAAAGTTCTTCAGCTTATTTTAAAGGTGAGTCTCTATAGGATTTGGTAAAATTGTGAAGACATTTTTAATATTTTTTCCCTAGATTCTACTCTAGGCCTCAACTTGGTGCAAAAAAAGTCGCAAAATTTCAAATAATGATTGTACTCATCACATAATTTAAAAAATTCAAAAACATAATATTTGTATAAATATTACTAAAATGTATTAAAATGTAATAAATTATTATAAAAAAAATATTTTCACTATATAAAAATGTGAGTATTCAATTATATTGCACACAGTAAAATGCTTTGAAATTGATATGAGAAATTTTTGAAAGTTGACCTGGAAAACCTGGAAATATACTGGAATTTAAAATTTACTAGAATTTCGAAATTCGACTACCGTAACAACCGTGGTCAAGGAAAACCTGGAAAGCAGGGAAAATTCAGGGAATTTTATTTGTAAGGGAAATACATGGAAATTTTCAATTTTCGTTTTTTGCAGCTGCTTCCCCCTGACGATTATATTTTTAGTTAAAAATTTTACCATTTGGTTAAAAATTCAACAATTTTGTTATTGAAAATTCGTCTTTTTTGTTTAAAAATTAACCTGTGTGGTGTTAAATCTTTATGGATAAAAATGCAATAATTTCGTTGAAAACCCCGTAGTTAAATTTTCGACCTAAAAATATTAATTTTCGACTAAATAATTAAATTTGCAAACAAAACAAAACAAAAAAATTATCAACAGAACAGTTGTATTTTCAATCAAAAAGTTGAACTTTCCAGCAAAAGGGACGAATTTTTAACCAAACAGTTGCATTTTTAACCAAATAGTTGAATTTTAAACCCAAAAAGACGAATTTTCCACAAAAGACGTACATTTTCAACCAAAGAGATTCATTTTTAACCAATATCATAAATCTGAAAGGATTAATTCTTAAAGAAAAATATAATAGATATTTTAACAAAGAAAAGATTTTAATTTTTGATCCAAAACAGTCAAATATAACCAAAAAGACGAATTTTTAACCAAAGATTTGCATTTCTAACCAAAAAAGACAAATTTACAAAAAAATACATGAAATTTACACTAAAAACGATCAATTTTCAATCAAAGAATAAAATAGTTAAATTTTCAGTGAAAAAATTAATTATTAATAAAAAAACGCATTTTCCACATGTTAGTTATATTTTCAACCTAAGAGATGGATTTTCAACTAATAAAATGAACTTTTAAAAAAGTAGTTCAACTTTCTACCAAGTAGTTAAATTTTGAATCAAGAAGATTACTTTTCTATAAAAAAGACAAATTTACAACAAAATTCATAATTTTTCAATCAAATTGTTGAATTTTCAACAACAAAAAAATGGATCCTCAATGAAAAATTTAATAGTTGATTTTTCAACGAAAACCGATCAATTTTCAACAAAAGTGAAATAATTAAATTTTTAGTTAAAACAATCAATTTTTAACCAATAAAGAAAAAACGATTTTTAACAAAATAGTTAAATCTTCAATTAAATCATAGAAGTTTTAACTAAAAGAGATGGATTCAAAACCAAAAATATAATATTCGGCTTTTCAATGAAAAAAATGTATTAACTTTCAAAGAAATATAGTTGAATTTTCCTATTGGGATCTATTAATTTAGTTCGCATCCAAGCGAAAAAAGAAGAAAAAAGGGGAAGCTTCTTTAAAACAGGGGAGAAAAGATGAATTTTTTGAAAAGGTGTAAATAGGGGAATAGGAAAAAGAGTGTGAATTATATATTTAGAGGCTTTACCTGTAAAATTAAATCGCTAATTTCCGTTTTTTCGAACAAAAAAAAAATTCTTATTCACATTTATGTTTTCCATGTGTGATGTAAGGTAAACGTCCCAGTAATCGTGACCATAAGAGATTTCATTGACTTCAAATATTCAGAAAATTTTGTTGGGAGGATTATTTAAAAAATGATTGGTACTGATTGCATTGAACATCCTAGAATATTATAAAAATTGTTTTTACATTATATTTAATTTTACTTTTTATCTATAAACAATTAAAAGTCAAAAAGCACCGATGTCCCAGTTATCGTGATTTCCAAATCTGCCATGTACTAGTAATCGTGAGTCGTTGTCCCAGTCTTCGTGAAAAAGGTTCAGTTTTCTTGAAATCAGTTATAGCGATTTGGAGGTGTATTTAAAGTGTATTTTTGGATGCAAAAATTTACACACTAGTAATTTGTATAATTAACTTTTTTGCAATATAAATTATAAACACAATGACTAATTTATATTACGATTACTGCTCACAGTAACAATTCAGTTCTCCGATTTCATTTCACGCCATTTTGAAATTAATTAAATTATTATTTGTAATGAAATATGGAAATAAAATTTTTACAGAGTCGTCCTAGTCTTCGTGACCGGTCACGATTACTCGAGCAACTATGCTTTTGAAACGTCCCTATAATCGTGACCAATATTTGTCGAACGAGAAGGTACTTAATGAAGATTTTACTTAATTTTATGGAACAGAAATTATTTTTTATTACAAAAAAAAAATAATTTTTGCCCCGATCAAGTAATTTCTTGACACATTGAAAGCTTAAGCAAAGAAACGCCTTTCCTCACCTAATTGTTAAGCTATTTTCCACGCTTCGTGATTCATCGCCACTGGGAATACAAATGAATTTTTTCACCCATGTGCAATATTTATATAAAAAAAACTAATTTGGTTTCCACAACAAGCACTGTTCAAAATTACTTAAAAATATTTTAGAATTCTATTTTTATGCGGAAATTACTTACTTCTGGCGCTTACACCTCAAAACTCACGATTAATGGGACCGTCCCGATTACTGGGACATCTACCTTAGTTTCTGAACGGCCCCTTTCATATCTTACATAAAACTAACAAAAAAATATCTTCACTAAAAGCAATATCAACACGCGAACCATCTCATAAAGTGACATAGCTACCCTTACTTTAACATTACCCAAACAAACATGTCAATTTTTTTTTCATGTTTTTCCAACATGTTCTGGACATCACCGCACCGAGACAGCACCTCAAAGATGCGCGTGGGACGTTTTTTCCCGTGGGAAGAAAACCACGCGGGGAGGCTTTAATCTGGTTCGCCACTTTGCTTTCGAAGGTTTATTTTTCCCCAAAAAAAATTGCAAACAGTACATAAGGTTCATTCATTTTTTGCACATTAACAGGGTATCTAGTGACCCGGAAAATCCGGGAATTTTGTGATCCTTGGAAAATACGGGGAAATTCCGGGATTTAGTGAGTAGATCCGAGAAATCTGCGGTCATAAATTTAAAAAGTAATTTTTATTTTTCTTGTAAAATTATTATTATTTTTAAATTATACGCTTCAATGGAAAAAGCGTGTCACGAGTTAAACGTCTTCGATTTATTACCAGCCTATTAGAAGCTTTTAAATCTTTGATATTTTATTTACCAAAACATTTCGTAAACAATAAATTTGTTTGCTTATGGCAGCACAAAAATCAAAAACACAGAAATGTCTTGTGCTGTTTATTATGCATTATTTCTGCATTTTTTGATAAGTTTGTTAATTATAAACACGGTATTTGGGTAAACATTTATTTTTATTTTTTGCAGTCAATTTCCGATTGTCTTGTTTCAGTTCTGAATTAGAATCTTTCGAGTTTTAAACTTTTAAAATTCAAGCTTACAAAATTTTTAATTCAACCGCTCAATATTAAGTATAAAATGAAGAAGTCAACATTATTAAATTGAAGAATTTTAAATTAAATACCGTTAAACTAAAAAGTTGGGAATTTCAAACTCTTAATTATTGAACAGTTGAAACTTCTGGTTACAAAATATAAATGTTGAAAATTATAAAATTTTGAAGCAATTCTAAGTTAGAAAAATTAGAAATTAAAATTTTTTAATTTGATCATTTAAGTTAAACACTTCTTAAATTGAACGTTAAATTATTTTTATTTCAAGTCGTTTGAAATTAATCACTATTCATTTGTTATTCATACATCAAAATTAATAAATTTCACTCGGAAATAGAAATTTGAACAAAATAAAATAATAAAAATTTTAATCTTCAATTTTTACATTTAGCACTTTGATATTTTAACGATTTAAGGCTTTCTATTTAAAACATTCCAGTTTCAAACTGTTTCCTTTTTAATGTTTTATTAATAATTGCTCATTTTGAATAAACCATCAAGTATTGATATATATTTAAAAAATTCCTTGTTTTAATTAAAAAATTTTAATTTGCAATGGATTAAAAATGGAATCCTTTAGACTGCAAATTTCTGCAAATTTCTTAATTATGAACAGAGTATAAAGACCTAAAATGGAAAGTTTTTAAACTTAAAATTTTTGCAAAAGTTAACAATTGAACTCAACATTAAAAAAATTTTAAATCAGTGTTAATTAAAATTGCATTTATATAATTTGGATGGAATTTACGATATTTCAAATAATTAAATAGATTTTTCTTATAAAAATAGGTAAAATTCCCGGCCGAAAAGTAATTTCCCGGTTTTCCTGGTCAATTCCTGCTCTAGCGGCTACCACGTTTAAAAATTATTAGTCTTAGGTTAAAAAATAAAAAAATATAGAAAAAGTGAATTTATTCAAAAAATTGTTCTTATGTTTTTGTGAAAATCAATCAAAATATTTGCTCTGACAAATTTTTAATTACAAGTTTTTTAACTTTCCTCTTTATTCATGTTGTCAGTACCGGTAGAAAAAATTGCCGGTAGTGACAATAAGATTTTTGGGAAAATTTTTAATGATTTAGGTTTTATTTTAAAAGATTAATTTTAAGTTTTGACGAATTCAGAACATCTAAGAAAAGAAACTCGAAGATTTTAAGACATTTTTTTTTATATTGCAGGATTTTAATTTTGTTTAGAAACCTAAGTTATTGCAAAAGATTTTTAGAAGTTTTGAAAAGGTTCAAAAGAATTTAAATCTTAGGAATATTTCAAAATGTTTTAAAAAAAATGAAGATTTTTGAAGATTACGAGTAAAAGGTTTCAAGAGAATAAAAAAATTCTTAAGATTCCTGACAAATTTCGAATTGTTTTTGTTATGAAAAATGAATTTTAAGAGAAAATTGAAAAAGATTTCAAAACATTTCAAACGATACTTTAAAACGCCGAAAAAGAATGTAAAAGATTTTGAAGCAAAATTTTTCAATTCTGCCAGTTTACAAAATTTTGAATTATATTCCTAGACGTTTAAAAGATATTTGAAAGCTTTGAAAAGATTTAAAAATAATTTGAAATTTGAGAAGATTTCCAAATTGTTTCATGCAATGTAAATTTTTTCAGATTTCAAAAAAAATAAGCTCTTCAGGAATTTTAAAAAGGTTTCGAAAGAATAATATTTTTTTAAGACTCCAGATAAAATTTCAAATGATATTTTTGCTGAATAATTAATTTTAAGAGAAAATTCAAGTAGGTTTAAGAGATATTTAGAAGTTTTAAGAAGATACCAAACTAATTTGAAATTTGAAATGATTTCAAAAAATTTTGAACAAAATGCAGAAAAAAAAATTCCAGCAATGTCGAAGAAACTGTTTGGTTGAAAATTAATCTGTTTTCGTTGAGGATTTAACTACTTTGTTGAAAATTCATATTTTTTGGATGAATTCAACTGTTTTTGATTCAACATTAAAATATTTTTTGATTGAAATATCAACTATTACATTTTATGTCAAGAATTAATCTTTCTTTGTTGAAAATGCAATTACTTGGTTGACAGTTGAAGTACTTGGTCAAAAATTAATTTTTTGGTTGAAGATTCTTTAATTTAGTTGAAAATTTACTTCTTTGCTTGAAAATGTAATTATTTCGTTGAAAATTCGTTCTTTTTATCAGAAAAATGATTTTCTTGGTAGACACTATTTTGTAGAAAATTCATTTTTTATGGTAAAAATCTCATCTTTCTTGGTTAAAAATGCAATTGTTTGATTGAATATTAATCTATTTTGGTTCAACATTGAACTATTTTTTAAAAATTGATCTTTTTTGGCGAGTTCAACTGTTTTTGATTCAAAATTTAAATCTCTTTCCCTTGAAAATGCAATATTATCTTTTGAACCGTTTCTTTTCGTGAGCAATTTAAATTACTGACAACGGCAATGGTTTCGCAATGTATAGGAGAAAAAATTTCATAAATTTAAGAAAACGGAATATTCTTGTCTTATAAGCTGTCTTAAATAAAAATACATTTCTTTATTCTAGTTAAGTTTTATTAATGAGTGAAGTAAACTGCTGTTATCGATAGACAGCTTATATTTTTTCCGTATATATAATTAAAAACTATTATTTACTTTGAAATCTATAGAGTGAATTAACTCGAAATTTCTGGGGAATATACATAGCACAATTTATTATAATTAAAATTTTTTTTCGATCTAGCAAATAAAAGTGGTTTTCAAGCAAATTTTTTGGAAGGAAGTGGCTTTACTTTTTCCTCTTAAATTGATTTCATTATCCTACGAAACTTAAGAAAGGAACGCTCTTCTCGAATAAAGAAAATCGTAGAGGATTATCTTAATCTTTAACTCTTTAATCCAAACTATAAGTAGCTAGAAACTTTCAGCGCAACCAACCTCCAGGTACTTCTTACCCTTCAATTTCATCAACACACTTCCTTATCACTTTCTTACAATTTTAAGAACAAAGAACTACATTCGCGACGGTGACGATCATCAACAGGTTCCTCTGCGCCATTAGCCAGAGTCACTGGCACTGGTCCAGAAGGGTTGGGAGACATCTCCACCCCCACCAATAAAACATCCGCAAGAAAAGGGAGAGAAAAAGAAACCCCAAGAATATCACTTCCCTTGTTTTCCTTTCCTTTTCTTTTTGCACTCAGAGGGTTGCAGATGAAAACAATCGGGCGAGGGGTCAGAATCCGTTGGGGGTAGGGGGTCCAAAGGGGGTTTGAAACGAGTGCGATATTTGCGCGGCACCTTTTGTAGCCACTTACCCGATTAACGCTTTCTGGCGAGAGGGGTTGTAAATTGGGGTGGCTTCTCTCTGAGATCGTTTCAAGATTTCAAGACGACAGTTGGCGTTCCCTTAAAAGCATAGCACTGTTCGGACTATTCGGGCGACTAAGAGCACCTAGGGCGCGCGCGGTTTCACTCGTAAGGGTGTCGCGGTGCGACTGTAGCACAATCACTACCCTCTCATGCTCTCGCGGCTTCCCCCACCCCTTACGTTGCACCCCTTGCCGCCAGATCGCCCCTTTGCTTCCCTCTCCACTTTCCTGGCCACTCCCACTCTCTAATACCACTACCCTACTGAAAAGAGTCAACCCCTACCCTCTACCCCCTCCACCCCCAAAAGTGAGGTGGATGTTCTATGAGAAGAGGTGCGCGAAAGTTGAAAGTTGATTTTGAGACTTTTAACACTTCTACGCGGATTGCTGGTATCCGGAGAAACAGTAACTTCGGGGACAAGCAGCAATTTATTTGGATGGGAAGTTTACGAGGTTTTTGTGGGAATTGAATTAATCGCTGAGAGAGGGTTGTCAAAGTGTATTTAGTGCGAGTGTCGTTTGTTGGGTGATTGAGGATTGAGTAATTTTGTAGGGGTTGTTAAAAATTTGATGGATCGAGAGGGAAAATGAAGGTTAATTCTGAAGTTAAGAAGGGGTTAGAGATGGTGAATTTAAAATTAATATTAGCAATTTCGGTTTTAAGGTGTCGAGTGCCATGTCTCATTTCTTTCACTATTTTCTACTTTTGCTGATCAGAAATACTAAAAGCTATTTTTTGCAGTGAATTGGATGAAAAAGCATATACACTACCGTTGAAAATTGTCGGTATGACCAGCTCAACTATTATTAAAAATCACAGCTGACTTTGAAACGTGATAACTCCCTAAAAAAAGAAGCGAGACATTTTTCTAAAACTCCGTTGAGAAGCTTATTAAATTCCGCGTCGCATGACCCCTAAGAAAGACATTTTTGATCTTTTGAAGAGAATACACCGCGTGAGAAATTTTTTTTTTTAATGTAAGAATTTCTCGAATTTTGTACCTTAATTTCAACTCATACCGTGGTCCAGAAAAATTATATAAAAACTCTGAAATTTATATTACACACTCTTCAAGGTATTATCTTCAATTTGAGTCGATAAAACTTTTAAATTTTTTATGGATTCCCGAAATATGATAAAAAATTTCCAAGCATGACGGCGGTTTGCCAACTAAAATCCGAAGCAGACACGCTTGGAAACTTTTTGTCATATCTGGGGAACCCGTGAAAATTTTTGAAGCGTTGTTGGCTTACATTAAAGATAAGACGTCAAAGATTACGTCCTGTCAATTTCAGTTTTTCTCCATAAGTTTCCTAAGTTACAGCAAGAGTTGAATTTAAGATCCAAAATCTGAGAAATTTTTCGGCGATCACCGCTCTCGCGGCTGACAGCGGCGATCGCCAACTAAACTTGACGCAGACACGCTTGGGCATTTTTAATCATATCTCGAGAAACCCATACAGATTTTTAAAGATTTATTGGCTTCAATTAAAGATAAGACATGGTATAAATTTCAGATTTTTGCTACAATTTTCCTAGGTTATGCCTTCCCCAATTTAAAAATGTCTAATACAATGCTGTAAGCAATTGTCCGGATGTGTGTGTGTGTGTGGATGTGTGTGCGGATGTGCGGATATATTGATGTGTGGATGTCACGCTCTTCTGAACACGATACCTTGAAAACAGTCGCAGGTAAATTGATGAAATTTGGAGGGCTTATTTTCCCGACTTATATATTGAAACTGACCGAAGGATTTCTAAAAATATTTGTTGCATTTTTTCTGAGCACTTAATAATATTTTAAAAATCGGTTTTTTATAGTAAAACTTTTTCATTGACATAATTCAAAGTTGATGCACAAATATAAAAGATTCCTTGGTTCGAGACGAATCGATTGACCTATAATATTAATATATTGTATTAAAGCGTAGGGAAGTTATGGTAATTTATATATTTTTCAAATCAGTTTTTTATAGTAAAACTTTTTTCATTAACATAATTCAAAGTTGATGCAAGAACAGAAAATATGTGTTGATTCGAGACGAATTGATTGACCTATAATATTAATAAATTTTATTAAAGAGTGAGGAAGCTATGGTAATGCATAATATTTGAAAATACGGTTTTTTATAG